>JASDQU010195508.1:0-12465 GCA_032191745.1 Picea mariana | reverse complement strand
TAATGAAGTAACTTGTGAAAGATGAGCTCCATTTTTGAAGATGGTCCCTTTCTGAAAAGATAAAAAATTGATGAAACACTACATCTTCCACCTATACAGGCTTCTAGTACTTATTGTTTAGAGTTTTGGGTTTTCAAATAGAATTAATCCCTTCAAGAGTAGTAGCACAGACATTTTGTAGCTCTATGGCGCTATGGAATATTCTATTTTTGATGTTCCACCAGTATGCTACCTACAACACTGCCGAATCACCTAAGACTAATGGCGCTGCTAATACCCGATGTTTCTACCCATTTTTCACATGTTCAAGTGAAGGTGCTGTGAATTGTGATGGCGCTATAGAAAATTTTGACAGGATATACAGGAGGGCGCTACCAAAATTCTAGAAGAAAACGAATTCTACATAGAGACACACCAGGATGGCACTACCAAAATTCACTATCGAAATTTTGGCAGAGACTGAATTTTTCACGTAAGACACGAAGGCTTGGCGCTACCTTTTATACTTTCCTATTTTTGAGGTTGCGTTATAGTTTCTCATGAAATTTGGTAAAGGTGCTACAAAGTGCGCTACCAAATGATGTTACCAATAGATACCAGGAATCAAGGAGAGTCGAGCTAGCATATTTATGAATAGATGATGATGGGAAGAATTGCCGAGACAATAACTTTCAGTGTGATAACATCCACGTGCCCCTGAAGGACACTCGGAAAGAAACGATTTGCACACCAAAAGGGGATCAAGTTAGTTCAAAGATTGGTTGGATCAGTGACCAACATTTTCCCATTTTATACCTTAAGTTGTTAGTTAAGTTGTTAGATGAAATAACTTCTTAGAGATTTTCATGGGAATAAGGCCAGCTCGCACCTCCAGTTGTTGCCTCCTTTTTTTCTATAAATAGATAGATGAAATTCTTTAGTAGGTTCGAATGGTTGAGATAGGCTTCCTCATACTGTAATATTTTGATGAAGTTATCGTGAACTGGTTATGTACTTGATTTGAGACATATTGGTTAATAGAAATCAGATTCTTATTCCATCTTATTTGCTTTTGATGCTAAAGTGTTCATGCTTTGAATGATTCACATGAATTTTTGTGGTGATATTATGATGTATGTTTGATTATAATATTATTATGATGTTTCTTTAGTGTCCTTAAACTTTGAACTGAAGAAGATCTTGTGTCAAGAGTTTTTCTTCCTTAGGTTGTTTGCAGACTTGATGTTTATAGCAATCTCTACATTCCTCTCACTGAAGTATTCCCTCTCTTCACATTTACTCCCACTTACTGATTGAAGTTATCCAATACCTTGATTGCTCGTGCATGCTAGCCCTGATTTCTGAGTTGGAACATTATCATCTTGAGTCTTATCCATTTGACCCCTCAAAAAAGGGTTTTACAATTACATATAATCTAATGCATACTAGGCTTGCCTTCCATGCAATCTAAAGGTGATTCCTAGTGCTAATAGAATCAATGTGAGATGAGTGAGCATCAAAATCTAGGTGCCCATTTTTTAGAAATAGAAGTTGGTATCACCACTTTCACATTTGTTTTTTGTATTTTGTCAACATTATCCATATACTTAAGAGGCCATGCCATCCAACCTTATATAAAAACCATACTATGAGGATGATAACTTAACACAAACTCAAAGTTTTCCTTTGTCCAATCCTTGAGGGTACCACTTCCCATTCTCTTGCTCAGGAATAAGACTATAATAAAATAATCATCCATTTTTAGGAACTCATTTAATTTGATATTATCCCCCAACTATAGATTGAATACCTTTGATTCCCTCTTGATACACTTTCATCATTTTCTATACTTCATAATCCCTCTTGCTCCCATGCCTTTCATATATTTGGTATTATGTTTCCTTAGTTTCATAAGAGGGATTCGAGGAGCACCAATTCTCATTTTATCATAGATATAATGAAATCTTGAGCCAATAGACAAACTTCATTACTATCCTTTCCACTAACTTAATATATGAGGTTCCTAATCCCAGGTCCAGTCGTACTAACTTTGGAAATATTATTGCATGGTGTAAAGTCCCTTGTGTTAGAGAAATGTTTTGATCCAAATGCATGTACAATGAATAAGATATTAAATCCACAAAATCATCCAGATTGTACCTCCTCCATGGAAGGTAATATATAGAAGGAAAATATCTATATAACTATAAATACTTGTAATAATGTAGAAACACAATTATTGTGGAAAAATCCATGGAAAGTAATGTATGGGGAAATGAGAAGAGTTATACAATTACAAAGAGAAATAATTATGAAGACATGAATGACAAACTATATGTGTAGGATATGTGTAACCCAAAATGTGTAGTATTGGAAACCAATATTATAAATTTTGGAACTATATTTTCCATTTTAGAGATGTCAATTTTGGACTTCAAAAAGGTTTTTACTACTAGAATTAATTAAAAATTATTGAAATTGGGAAATAGGGGTTCAATATATATATAATTGATATTTGTTTAGAAAATTTGTATTTTATTATATAATATAATTGTTAATTTTATATAATTAAATTATATTTCACTATTTCATCAATGTTACAAGAAGGTAAATATTATGATTATCATCATTAATAAAAAAAAATTAATCTTTAAGTAATATATTATTATTATTGATGTTTTTTTGTAAGTAAAAAGAAATATTAATATTTACAGTCTTTACACTAAATTATTATGCAAGTTCTTAGACCTGGGAGACCATGACACTCTCTCCTACCCTAGTGGGGAAACTAGGAAGAAATAACTATCTTTTTTTTATCCATAAATTGTAATATATAGATAAAAAAGTCTAATATCGCCATACCCATATCAGTAAACTAGATAAAACATATGAAAACTACTAAATCAACCAAGAGAAAATGTTCTAAGAAGTCTTAGGAACCTGGGGTTCCATCTTTGGACGGATGTCAACCATAACAGAGGAAGCTAGAAGATTGGTACCAGGAGAAGGAACACTAAATTGTGGGCCAACAAACAAATCTCCAAGACCAATATTGATACCAGTAGAAGGTGGTTATAAAACATCCCCATTTTTACGTGACAACCAGGTTACAAATTTTAACAGATACTCATTCTAAACGTCCAAAATTTATATTTTTCCCTTAAGCTGGATAAAGTCCCCGTCTTTGAGTAACATTCCATGTGAAACCATTGTTTTTACATGAAAATAATGTTTGAGGGTATGGAAAAACTTGGATTTTATGTTCTTGGAACACCCCAATTCAAGAATCACGGCCCCCCACTTGGAAATCGGCCTCTGCATCCTCCTTGAATTCACGGACAAGAAAAACTTCAGCTTATAGGGATGACATATTCACTTTTTCATCCTTGGGGACAAAGTTCTCATAATTCTCTGCAACCTCTAGTGTTTCGTTGTCTACTTCAGATGGTTTAGACCGAGAAGGACCAACACCAAGAGAGTGGGGTTTACGATTGCGAGGTGCCATTGGAGGGAAGGACTAAAGAAAGGGAATGACAAACCACTGAGAAAAGGGAGAGATGAAAAATAAAAGAAAGAGGATTCTTTAACTTTCTGATGAGATTAACAGTTCTTCTACGATTCCCATGACACACCATGATGGTCAATATCATGGAAAGAAACTCCTAAATTCCTAGTTGAATGGTCATTTTTTCCTTGATGTCAAGTCTTGTAGAAGTTCATTCATCAACATGATTACCATGAGAGCATGAAATTTGTGTAGAGATAGAGTATTAATCCTCTCCCTCATGTGAATGATATGAAACTTCTTGTCCATCCCTAAAGCATTCATTGTCATAATTAGGTTGGTTCCTCTTAGTTCTGGAAGCTACGAAGGACAACCGAGGTGAGAGATCTAGAGTAATGGTGGAAATGGAATTCATGATGCTGAGGTGTGATAGGTAGGTTCCCACTGTCCTTGGGCCATGTGTTACATGATCAACAATCGCTGACTCTTCATACATGAAAGTGAATACCCTATTCAGGGATATATTTACTGGATTTAATTTATTATTATTATTATTATTATTAATTATAGATGTAAAAATCACACACACACACATATTGGGTAAAAATTAGCTGACATGGTTTTCATAGTAAAACGGGTGGTAAAAAAAATTTCATGACTTTTATTATGAAATAGGTGTTGGAAAATAATTAAAATACTTTGGTAATGAAATAGGTGTTGGAAAAGAATTAAAATACTTTGGTATAACCTAATATGTAAAATTTAAAGTGGTCGATTGAGTTTAGCTTCATTGGTTGGGAGGAAAGATTGTTTTACTCCCCACCCACTGTTCAATTTTTGTAAGTGACATGTTGAGATTATAATGAATATAGTTTTGTAATGGATTTGAGCCTTGTTGTTAACCCTGGATACCTTCCTCAAAATGAGAGGAAGTACTTGGAAGTTTTCCTTGGCCCCTATAAAAAAATGTAAAATAGAGATAATTTTAAGTATGGAAATTGATCTCCAACTACAGAAAGCTTGGCAAATCTTACTAGTTCTTAATACACAAACTATAAATGTTTGATTATATTTTTGTAAAAACATTCAAATTTCTAAGGATTTCATATAGTTTCTATAAAATTTGGGATATTTCTTAAGTAAAAAAAAAAATATCATTCTATAAAATTAGGGAAAATCTTTTTTAGAAAAAAATGAAATTAGCTAATATTGTTTTGGGAAAAAGCATGGAAAAATATTTTTTTTTAAGAAAATAAATTTTCTTTAAAAAAATATTAAAATATAGTTTTTGAATGGCTCTCAACATGTGGCTACGGAAAATCAATATGTCTCTTCAAGGATCAACCTAGATGGTTCGAAAAACCGGGAGAGAATCCTCTCGAGGTCGGATGGAGAAAGAGGAAATTATGGAAAGGTGTGGGAAGATGAGCGCCTATCTGATCCCACTCACACAAACTTAATGAGTTTTCATCTATACTCTCATTCAGATCATGTAATTGAAATGGAAGTGGGGAACCTCCTTTATACGATGAGTATGATCTTCAACAAGAAGACGAGGATGTGGCCATAACTTCAAATCATCCCACCACACCTGATCAAAATGATTAAGAAATCAACTGATGATTTCTCGAACAAATTCATTCAGGATTTGAGTATGTTAAATTGGGATTGTGATGGTAATGTTTCTAGTTTTGTTCTTCTCTAGTATATAGTTTATTATCTGTCTTTTCATGATTGTTTGGAAGGCTTATTTCTCCCTCTTGTTGGTTTAGTCATGGCTTTTAGAGGATGGAAACCTCGTTCTTCCTCTGTGCATCCTTCGCATGTTGAAAAAGTGGCCATTGTTGTTGTTGAATTATATGAGGACTTTGTTCCCGATGAAGACAAAGCTAAAATAACGGAACTTGAAACCAAGGTTTGATTAATGAGGGAGTTTAAAGAAGATAATGAGGTTGAGTTTCAGGTGGGGAGTTTTATTCATAATATGGGTTGTACTCATACCAGAAATGCAAATTTATATTGCATCTTTGATCTCTATTGGCACACCAAGACCATGGTGGCCATGGGTATGCTACCTAAGGAGTAGGACGTTCACCAACCAAAACACCTATATGCTCGAGGTGATTACTTGGCTAGCTAAACACTAAGGTGGTACTTTCGTCCCCTTGACAACAAACCTTGTGGGTCCTGAAAGTTTGAATGTGACTGCTTGACAAGGAACTACAAGTTGCACCGGCTCGTAGGTTTAGGATGACCAATGATTTTTGTTTCTTATTTTATAGGCATTTGCACCAACTCCTAGGTTTAGGATGACCAATGATTTTTGTTTCTTATTTTATAGGCGTTTATTATGCTTTCTAGTTTTTAAGGATACGATGAACAATCTTGATTTGCAACGACATGCTAGGAACTACGATTTTAATATTTTAAGTTAGTTGCTTCATGACAAATCTTGGTTTCCCCTTAGGGGTAGGCATATTTTTTGTGTTTTGATAGTTTTATACCTAAGAGACTGTCACGGTCTCTATGGGTATGGAATAAGAAAGTCTTTCTTGTATGTTTATCTATAAATTTTTTGCATAGTTAATAAAAAATACTTACTTACAAAAAGTAATAATAAATTATCTAACAATTTTAATTTTAATTGTAAAATGATTTTCTAAATAATGATTATAAATTTTTATATGTATTAATTAAAAAATACTAAAATTTTCATTTATAAATTATTCCATCATAAAATTATATTCAATAAATCAAAATATTAAGTCTAGTATTGTGGCTGTCATAAACTAAAGTTCGACTAAGTAAATTGTAATCAAACTCATCATCATTAATTGGAACTTACTTAATATATATAAATAAATACAGTTTTGTGTTCTTTTATTAATAAATTAAGCATTTCATAATTTTAATTGTAAAATGATTCACTAAATAATGATCATAGTTATTATAAGATGTCATTATTTGACTAATTTATTTTTTTCTTCATATTTATTAAAGAATGATTATCTTGATGATATTATATATTTATGAAAACATAAAAATATATTAATATTATATGGTTATTAATTTTGATATGAACCTTTGTAAATATTATGATATTATTAATTTTACCATAAAAGATATATTATTACGATGCATTACGATGTAAATATTATGATTTATTATTAATTTCACTTATTGAACTCTCTGTTCGTTATTATATTTACATGAAAAATCTTTCCATCAAATAATTTAAAACTATTGTTCATCTTTGTAGAATTAAGTTGTGTCAAAAGTTTTCAAATATCTTTGAATTTTTCGAGTGGACACTTCACCCATCATCGGAGACCAATGAAGCTAAATACTTTGAAAATAGTTTCAATAGATTAGAATAACTAGGATACAAATATTAAGATACGCATTGATGAAAAGGCCCACTTTCCAAAGGCCTTTGTATGTAATGGTTACTCTATCTCCCAAATCAAAAAATATTTCCACTCATCCCTCAGTCCTAACTCTAAAAACCCCTCCTAATCTCCTCAAGATCTCATTTTTCTACCCTGCATCCAAGGCACAACTAATAAAATGTCAAAACTATTAGCCAAAGAGAATTTTTTTTTTTTTTTAAGTTAGGGATTGTATTAATTCCTATCAAAATATACAACTGTCAATGGGGAAATTACTTACATGGCATTGGCGCCCTTTTGGGAAACCACCTTTGCCAAGTGTCCAAGATCTTAGGTGGAAATGGTTCCCATCTGGGAAACCACCATTACCAAATGTCCAAGAAGGAAATGAGTCATGCAAAAAAAAGTGAACTAAACTACTTAGCCACGCATGGCCAAATGCTGACAACTGTGAAAAAATTGCATAGCCAGGATAATTGAGCGTAAGACTAGAAAACATTAGAAACCTAGTCTGAGCCACGACCCGGCATAGACTTGGCACAGATGCACTTTCCCTTTGTCGTGGTCTACTATGGCTTGTCGAAGATCTTGAAGGAATGCCATCAGGGTGTCCACTCTACTCCAACAGTCGACTTCCTTGTTCTGAATGTCGATCATGGCCAATTTGATCTCCTCCAAGTCTTTTTTTATGTTTCTCAGAGTAGCCACAATCACAATTCAATCATCGCACCTATCACAATAAGGTTGTGGGTGGGTGGAAAACAAAGAATTAGAGGGGGACCTTAGGAGGGAGGAGGGAGGAGAGAAGGAGGGACCCGAGGTGGTGGGGGGTGATGGGGAGGGGAGGGAAAATAAGTGGGACGTCGAGGGGGGAGTGGGGAGGTGGTGCAAGGCCTAATGAGTTTCCAAGTAGATCAAACCACTTAACCCTACAGTTGTAGGGGTTCAATAGAGGGGAGAGGTGAGGGGCAGGGTTGCAGGGTGGCTGGGCTTGTGCAAACACAACTACAAGAGCCAAGACAGGGGGAAAACCACTTCAGGGGGGTGGAAATCGATTGCAGAAGGGGGGATAGCCACTTCAATGGGAAAGTCTAGGATGAGCGGCTTCCTTCCCCGGGCCTCATACCAGGTTGCTCCTTGTTTTGCCTTTCCTCTGAGTTGGGGCATGATGAGAGTCAGTATCTCCCTGGAGGGGAAGAATCTGATGGTCGATGGGCGTAGAAGGGGGAGCACCACTTAAACTTCAAGATCAAGGGGAGGTTGTACCAGATCTTGGTCGTGAAATAGAGGAAAGTGTGAACCAAGGAGGTGATGCTCTGCGAATTGTGAGGGGAAAAATGAGGAAAAGAATGCCACAACTTGGCTTTAGGATCAGGAAAGACAGTCTAGAGTGAAAGTGACCGAGAGAGCCCTCTGCACGGTCCATGAAGACACTCATGTTGTAGAGCATTCAGTTCATTTGGTCTGTTGGATTCAAATGGAGAGTGGAGGGTGGAAGCACGTTGTTTAAACTCTTGAGGTGACTGGAGTGGGGTGACAGAGTAGGACGATTTTCAGGTGGCATGTAGCCTGGCTAGGTGGCCTCCTCAAGAATTGTTCACATCATTTTCTCGGAAACACCACATTCAGGGGAGCCAAAGAGAATATTAAAACCATCTTCAAAATTTAAAATGTTAAATAATTATTTTGGACCACCAAGGACAAGTTGGAACTGATGATGGGCCCATGAGCTTGCCAAATTCCCTTCTCCTGTGGAAAATCATATATTGGTCAAAGTACCAGAACATTTAAAGATAGGATCAATGAGCAAATCACTAAAACTACCCATAATTGCATATATAAATATTCTATTGTTGAGTACTCCTTTGATTCTAAACACCTCATTTGCTTTGAAAAAAGTAAAATTCTTTCTTAAACAACCCACTACACCTCACACATCATTTGGGAGGCTCTCAAAATTAAAAAACACCTAGAAAATTTTAATCGAGAAGATGGCTATGGACTAAGCCATTCTTGGAAACCTATTATTCATCGCCTTGAACATGAAACCTAATTTGGGTAGGTTTTCTTGTTCCTCTCTTTTCTTTAACCTAGTTCAAAATATATTTAACCTCTCTTTTTATTCATCCTTTTACAATTAACCCTTTTGAGATTACTCTCCTTTTTCTTAGGTATTTTAGAATTGATTTTGTCCCCTTCCCTTTTATTCATTTTTAGTTTAATTTTTAATTATTTTTTACTTTTAATAACAAATTTCTTCACATCTTAATGACTGATTGAATAATTAAATAATTTATCACTTTATCATTTGACTTTCTTCCTTTCATCAATGACTATCTTAATCTTCTTATCCTATTTATTCTAATATCTTGGAACTCTTTCCCCATTCTTTACCTTCATTGGTCCCTGTTGATGGGTGGATTGTCCACTCGAAATGTTCAGGATGTTTCAAAAATTTCGACACATTTTAATTCCAAAAAGATGGAAACCAATATTACTATCTATTAAAACCTTCATTCTCAAATAATTAAAAACATTAAGACCCCTTTATTTAATTGTTAGGATCTCCACTACTTTCCAACTAATACAATACTAAATTTAAAAAATAAGAAAAATAATAGAGAAGCACATCTACGTTAATATCAAGTGAATACACCACATTCTAAATCATATTGATTCCCACTATGTTAAGTTTCAAACCTTATCACTTTAATCCTGGTTTAGGAAAGATTGTACTCTCTAGATTGATAAAGAAACCAATAGTATGGTGTGACTTGTACAAACAAGCATACGTCGTGGAGCACATAGAAAATCATATGGGTTTGTCTAGAAGACCTATGTAGAAGAAAATTTGAGGAAAAATATCATGTCTCGATCTACTACCTACACCTTTAACATTTAGCTTTTTCTAATCCAAAAGTGAAGGACCAACTAGAAGGAGGTTGCTAGTGGTTGGTGAATTTCCTACCAATGAAACAATAGATTGAAGGGTATGCCCAGGAAAAACAGAGTAAACTATAGTTTCCTTGGATAATGTGCATATCTCCTTAAAGACGATATTTGCATAATTATTGCTTGCACTCAAAAGATTATGCTCAATCATAGCATGATCTATACAAATTGGGTTGTTTGATAGGATGGTGTTTTCATGGGGTTTGAGTTCTTCATAAAATACATATTTTTTTTTCTTTGTAAGAATATTGTCTAGAAAAATACTCTATAACGTTGGGTAGTTATTCAATTAGTAATATCTCTCATCCTTGAAACACATAGAAGTTATGTTCGAGCATTATAGCTCAACCATAGTAATAATAGTGCATGCTAAACTAACAATACATGCTTGTTTGAGTGCATCCTCATCAATCCAGTTGTATACAAGTTGGTGGTTTTAAATTCATGATATCTCATTTGAGTGAAGTGCAACTTCTAGAATTGTTGTTTCATATCCAGAATCTGTGCATAACAAACCTTATAGTCTATAGTTAATTATTTGGCATGGCTACTTTGCAAAAATAACATTGTTATTCTAAAAAATATGTTTGTATTATCAATAACATCATCGTCTAGGTATCACCAAGCCATCTGAACAAATGTTGTGAATTCAAATATATCAACAAGCTTCATGATGCAAGAAACTAGGTCATTCTCATTGATCATTTGATGAATTTTAGATCATTGTTGTTCGACAAGATTTTCCGTATTGATTGATATCTTCTCTTTAAAGTAAAAAACCCTAGGTTGAATTGAGGAAAACTCATTGTGGGAAATATCCTTATGATCCTTGTGCGCTAACTATGCTAACTCCTACACAAATATTTGTATAAACTACCAAGAAGCCACCGATATCATATCGGTAGACATCATATGATCAATGAAATCCTTTGTATTTTGGACATTAGTGACAAAGAAAATGCAGGCAAGAATAAGTTGGTATTTCTCTATTTGTTTCCTAGGACCAATAATGATGGCTAGTAGGAAAGGAATATGGCATGTAATAATATATCCTAGCACTTTTGTAGGAGACAATGTCTAGGTAGAATTTGATGAGATTTATTTTCATATGGTCAACCATTTGGACCAATTATGAGATTCACCCAGACATTATAAGATTTCTTAGTAATCAAAGGAGAAGTATCCTTCTTATGATCCCAATTCATATATCCTATGACAGTGACATTTTCTAGAGTATTCAACAGATTCAAAGATTCCTTTTTCTAAAATACAAAATCTTCATTATACGTTTGATGCTATTTTGGAGGAGCAAGACCAGGGCTTTCTAAGTGAGTGGTAGTGACCATTAGTTATGGGCCCATGCTAGTGTCTATAATACATAATTTTTTCCCCTAATTGAAGTTCCATAGGATTTACAATGTAATTCCTCAATAGGTAAGTTGTTTAAGTGTATTGAAAAGTTTGCTCAAAGCAGATCATGTTGTCGAGAAATTTAACACTGCTACTTAGCCCAAATGTTGGAATGTCTAAATAGATCATACATATTTGGAATAATTTCTTGAAAATAAATAAAATGAACATGATGTTCCTCATTGAGATATCCCAATGCTTCCATCCTCACATATTGTATCTCCAATTCTACTAGGAGCCAGACATTATATGTGAAAAAGACTAAAGTAGTGTCACGTTCACTATTAGTTTAAAAAATTGCAACTAAGTCCACATGTGCATGAAATGTGATGCTAATTTAGCAAATTATAACTTGTCATTGGCTTCATTAGGTAGTGACTCATTAGGAATTAAATAAGTAGTATGCTTAGTCTTGCATTCCAAGGGAAAACCTTAAGCCTTGTCAAGAACATCCTAATAGTTATGTATTAGATTCTATAGGGATGTAAGGAACTATTGTATTGTAGTATATAGTTTGATCATATGCACCACACATAAATGGATGAATTTTCTGTGAAATACCTTCTTAACCATTACACGACTAGTAAGAATCTATGAGGGTACATCAATAGCAAGTTTAAATTTGTGAATCCATTTTCACCATGGAACAAATTATACTAACTTATACCTACATCGTAGATGACTTTGTGACTTGATTAGTGATAAAAACCAAATATGATATAAAAACAAGCCAATGGGAGTAACATTGCATTCCACAATTTCTTGAAAAGGAGACATAACCAATGTGACCAAGCCGTGATGATTAGCTAGGGAATTATTTCCTGTTAAGAACCAAACATCAATATAGCATGGAAAAACCTCAGGAAAAGTACTCAACGCCTTGAAACAGAGATAATTTCATATAATAATCCTCTTCGAGGGGGCAACCTGCTTTTACCCCAGTTAAATGTTCAAGTACAAGATGATTCAAAATGAAAATGTCTCCTTGGTATATATAGGAGACTAGGAGGTATAATTACAACTAATGGCCTAAAGTTGACCTAAATAAAATAACATTACTAATCTAATATGCCCCAATTAAGGGTTAATGAGCCAATATTAGGGCTTAACATGCCCCTCCCCTTGAGACAAGTGTTGTCCGCAACGCTTGAGTAACTCTGGATGCTTCTGTATAAAAGACTCATCTTCCCAAATGGAATCTTCAGCCAGTAGTTTCCTCCATTTAATGAG
>JASDQU010195506.1:8673-19789 GCA_032191745.1 Picea mariana | reverse complement strand
CACCACTGATGGCATTAACTTATCAAGCTAATTCCATTGCCTACTCATTTTAAATATTCTATATGCTTTGAGCCTATGGATATGAAGATGACTATTTGTGTCAATTTGAAGAAATATTTTGGGGCTTATTGTCGACTCTGGTCTCGACCATTTTCAAGAGTTTTGTTTAGTTATAACTTGTGTTGATCTTAAATAATCTCTTTTGTGCAGACTAGAGGAATTTTCTATCCCCAAAATTATGAATTGATTAATGGCCCTACCTATTTCTTACCCAAAAAGCAAATTGTGACGAATTTGCTTGAGAAACAAAACCCTTGCTAAGTCCAGCAGGTTCACATTTTTTTGCTATTCGTATTTTGTTGATGAGTTAACAAATTTTTCTTCCAAATGACCTTTGGATACTTTGATATAAGTATTGAAATAAAGCAATGAAGGCACCACACAATGTTGCCCCATCTTGACTCTATTATTATTCCTTGTGGAAAATAAGTTAATATCTTGTCTTTGATTGTTTCAAAGTGCATTCCTCTTACGAAAAACCATGGACTAAAAAAATGTTTTCTGTCACTTCATTCTGTGCTTTTTCTTTAACTTCTTGAAACTAAAATTATGTCTTTGCTTGTGATTGGGAGGAGTATGTCATGGTCTGGGCATTTTATACCCAATCTTGGTTTGGAAAACAAATCCTATTTAGGGGTTGTTACACTTCATATTGTATGAGGTTCCAATGTGTGATTTTCATCACATTGAAGGAGATTCGCTGCTGGTTCCTTGGAGGTCTTTGGCTTGGGGGAGTCTCACTTCTCCTTGGTTGGATGATTGTGCTTGCCAATGTTATTAGAACCGGATCGGTCATAGAACTGGTGGACCCCTAAAACTGGAAACCGATTGAAATTGGACTGAGACCAGAAAAAATCTAGGAAAAAATACCAAATGACCCAAAAATACATAAAATATTCAAATTTTGATAGAAAAATATATATTCACAGACACCCTTGTGAATCCAAACCATTAGACACAAATATGTAAAGTTTTCTCATGTATATAACAAGAAAGGGCGCATATCCAAAATAACATCAAGTGTAATCCATATTTGAACCAAAATACATAAACAAAGAGGCTCTAAATGGCCTTTAGTGTCCAAAAGAAATCATTCTACAACAAATAACTACATATCATCCAAATCATTTCCTATATTGGGATCCTCATCATCAGTGTCACCCTCTAAGCATTAAAATAAGGTAGAAAAAGCTTAACATGCCTAATCAATGGTTTTGCTTGAGTGAAGGGTACATTTTTTCTAGGGTCATGTCATACAAGTTCAACAATCAATGCCACCAACATCGAGGTACATAGAGGGTTTGGTGCTCTTGATTAAATGCAAGTTCCATACCCTCATACATGATAGAATCCAGTGGAAATGTTGCAATCCTAAAATCCTAAAAACTATCAAGTCCGCTGGATTTCGAATGGGATCTAAAATTATACTTTCTTCATATGAAGTCCAATGAGGTTGGAACCACTTTCAAACATCTTGAAACAACAAATGGTAATGTTAAAAATTAAATAAAAGGATAGAAAATGAAAGATGAAGGAGAATCTATTACCATTAATTATTGGGTTTGCTTATTTTATTTATTTTAAAAATTTTGGCGATAATTTTTTTCGTCCCACAGGTTTACATATGGATTAGTATGGTTCTATATATAACCATGCAGTTCTATGTGGAATTGTTTGGTTCCGTACAAAATCGATCGATTCCATCACAAAACCGACCACCTCCATCATAAAATTGGCTGGTTTAGTATGGAATCAACCATTTCCGGTTTAGACCCTTTATTTGAACCGACAACTCTTGTAAGTTGGTTGAACTAACTGGTTTTGGAAAAACTAGTTTGGTTCTGATAACATTAGTGCTTGTTGCTTAGTGGTTTTCTCACATGTGCTTGCCTTGTTGATCACCCCTTGGTTGCATATTTGATGGTTGTGGAGCATGCTATCTCATTATGGTATGGATCCTAGTTTTTAAAACCGGACTGGGTCGTTATCAAACTGCCAAACCGATCGACTTGATAGGTGACCGAATCGATCCGACCTTCAACCCGACCCGGTGCTCGGTTTGGTATAGAAACGACCGGTTTGAATCCGGTTCGATATCAAACCAGTCGATATCAAACACGAGGTTCTAGCTGGGATGAGCACAATGAAACTATTATAGCTGATAATGACAAATTTATTTAACACCGTTAGCCAGTTAACATTATGGAGACCTTGTAGAGCTCATCCTCAATGAGAATGGGCTTATCATTGGGTAAGAAGGAAGAATATGAAATTTCAAGTTTCTGGTAAAACCTGAAAATGAAATTTTAAATGGCTTATGAAATTTCAAATATCTTCCTCAAATGAGTTGGTATGACAATTGTCTACTTTGAACATGAGGAACAAAAGAATATCCAAGTCCAAGATCATTAATTTACCATGCTGGCGACCATTGGAACCAAAGTCCATAATTAATCATCATAAAAACATAAAAAATTTGCAATAGCAGGAACCATTATAGATGCAGGGGTTTAGTCATCTTTATCATTGTTAGATGGCCCTTTCCAGCCTTTGGTTGGCGGTTCGGGCTTGGGAACAGTGAATTCCCAACCATCATTATTCTATTGCTGTTCTTCCAGAGGCTTCTTTGCTTCAAAAATTGTAAGGGAAAACATAGGAAACTTGTCATTCAGTGGCCAGGGAGGGGGGCTACCTGGGCATTATGGACTATAGAGGCCATTTAGAGCCTCATTTATTATGTATTTTGATTGCACTCGGTGCCATTTTGATATATAGTATATACAACCTTACATGGTATATAGATGAGCAAACTTTGCATGTTTTGTCTTTAATGGTTTGGAATCATGGTTTGAAAGCTTTAAAATAAAAATTTTCATTAAAATTTAATTATTTAATGTGTTTTTTATTGAACCGAGTCGTTGAAATCAAACCGGTCCGAGTCGATCTGGTTCCGGTTCGATGTCCGAGTTGATAGGTGATCGGTTTGATGTCCGGTTCCGGTTTTAAAAACTATGGTATGGATGATAGTTCTAGCCTCCCAAGGGGTTAGATGATGATGGTGTTAAGAGATATATGGTTCATGATTCTTGGGATTTCCCAGTGACTTTGGCATGATGATGTGGTATTATTTGGTGTCACTAGGAGGGGGTGTTCTACATGGTCCACTTGTTCCATGTGTGATGGGCTTAATGATTGGATGGGTTAGCACTTATGTATGTCCATATCTCATATGATGTTGTTATGGTGGAATGATTCATGTTGTCTTTGTAGGATTTTCCCAGGTGATTTAACTTTATTATGTAACATTTGCTTGAGATCACCTAAGGGGGAATGTGTTTCATGATGTAGTACCCTCACTGATGTCTTATTTCCAAAGTTTGAGTTAGAAAGGGGATGCTACATATGATTTGATGGTGATCTAACCTTTTCCTAAGGTTGGGTGATGAATTTTGATGTAATAATTCCTTCATGGTGGTACACCTTTGGTTGGGCTTTATCTTTTCTTGTTATCATGGTGTGGGGTTTTGCTAGGGAGAACATCTTTTATTTACATGGTACAACACGTTATTAGAGTGCACCCCTCATTGGCACACATGTTCACAGTGATTTAATCTATTGGTGACTATTTGGAGTCGGACTATGGTTATATTTGAGCATTAACTTTTGTGTACACATGTTGAGGTTGATTTAACTGTTCAATAGTTAAATTAATCTATTTATCTAGATTAAGATTAATAGCTCGGGTGCCCTACTTCATTGGTTTCCTTTTCATGGGCACAATTTTCACGCTTGCATTATTTTATTGCTTCTTGGAGAGGTTGGTACACTTCTCTAGGGCACACTCTCTTGGGTTGGTTGGACATCATTATGATGTGGTTGTGGTGTAATATTTTACTATTGAGGTCTAACCACCCTTAGCACATTCTACTAGGGCACACTTCATTGGAGCGTATTTTATTATTTGTGGGTATTTGTGGTAGTTACATGACACACTCTTCTAGGGCCCACCTCTCCTAGGTGATCTCTCATCTTTATTGCATGGATATTTTAGCTACACTTGGCATATTTTGACCTTCATTGGAGAGCACCTTCATCTCTTTGATTTGGCACATGTATTATTTTATTTGAGGTGGTTATGGAGGCTTTTATTGGGATGAGCGTGGCATACTTGGAGGGCCACAGGTGTGGCACATTGCATGCATTTACTTAATCATCTTACTATATTTTGGCATATCCTTTGAGGGCGAACTCGTGGAGACACTTCTTGCTATTCTTGGAGGTGCATATTTTATTATTTCATGGGGTTTTGGCATGCTCAAAACCCTAATTCGCCCTTACCTCCTTGTATTTGTTTTGTTGGAGATGCCTACTTGCTATTTTGGGGGTTTGACTACTTCATTTCTTGTGGAGCACTCCATCTACTTGGCAGCTTGCACATTCATCCATGGAGTTGGTTGCCTTGGGATTCACACATGTGGATTGGTTGCATGCATCTTTTGGACCACTTTCTATTTTTGGAGGTTAGTTATGGAACATTCGCCTAGGAGGAATATTTTATTGTTATATCTCTCATGCACCTTGGAGGGCGAACTTTGTGTGYCCTTSTAGGTGGACCCTAGAGCACATCCTCCTAGATTGAAGAGTATTTTATTATATTTCGCATGCATCCATTCTTGGAGGGCGAATTCTATGTGGACCCATTGAGCATTTGACTTGGTATGATGCCTATTTCTAGATGGTGTATCCTCTCTTGGAAGTTATTGTTGCATATTATTGCCTTTTTTTGGATGAGGGTGACCTCACTTGAAGAGGCTAGCATCCACATGCCCTGATATTGTCAAATATGGATCTAACTTCTCCAATATTTTACTATTTGTTGACTTGTCATGGAGTTAGTTAGAAAGTTGATATATTTTATTTTATAAGAGACTTAACTCACCCTATATAAAGAGGAATTTCTCTTCATTTCATTTGTAATTGGCAATTGGAGAATTTGGTGTTAGAGAATGAAGAAGTGAAGGAACGAAGGAAATTGTAGGAGCTTGGAGATGATGTTGAGCTTTACTTTTGTATCAAACTTTTGAAGACTAATGAAGCATTGAGGTATTGATCTACTTTGTTGTATGGTTATGTTATGCTTTTCAATGTTGTTTATATGTTATAGAATCTTCTTGTTATCATACTTATGTGAAGGCTCAATAATGAGCTTAATATCCATTTTGGAATAAACAATCCCTCTTGTTTATTTGTTGTTTTATTTCTGCATTTGTTTTCCATTTTTCTATCAAACTAAGTTGCCGATTTGGAAGTACATTTTAGCCATAAAACAGCACCTTCACATTTGTATTGATGAGTGGCACCTTGAGCCCTTCAAGACTTTCTATAGCCCATTTTCAACAAACACTTTGGGGTAAATTGCGTCAAACTAGTTTATTTTACCTTAAGTACCCAAGTGATGAATGCATCAAATAAGTTCTTTTATCCAAGAGGTTGAATGTGGTAAACTAATTCTTTCAACCATATGGCCTACCTCAAAGTAGTTGATTGTACCACACTAGTTMTTTCATTCATTCAATGTTTCATGACTCCATTAGCACTTAGATTGATAGGCACTAGGCTTACATCAACCCTTTTCCTTGTTCCCCTCACTTCCCTTCCATTTCCTTTCCAAACCCCCTTTTCTAWTTCCACCACCACATAYCATTACTACAACCACTTTGTTTTATCAAAGCCCACTATTCATTTTTCACCTTGAGCCCCCACTCCATAGCCTTGATATTCCTATCCTTAGGGAAGCCCCCCTTGAGTTGGAGAAGAGCCAACCAAAAGAGAGGAAGAGCTACTGTGGTGACAGTGGGTAGCCTTTCTGAGTTGCACAAGACCAGCTCCTTGATGTTTGGGACTTTACATCATTTGGGGGTGCTAGATTTTGTTGTAACAGGGGTAAATAGGGGCAAATGTGAAAAACATGCTAAAAAAATTTAATATGCCAAATTGAGTTGGTTGGCCAACCACAAATCTGGATACAACAAACATTTTTGAGAAATTCCAAACAAATTTTTAGTTATGTACAGTGTAAGCTGTTCAAGTTTTCTCTTTCCTTGAATTTGCTTTTAGGTTTTGATTGTATTTATAATGGTAATTATTTATAGGAAGGTTGAGACTTGTAGCATGCTGAAAGGAAACTCCTGTCCTAGCTGGCATTCCCCACTACTTTGAAGTTGTAGCATGTAATTTACAAACAGAAGTCTGATTTGGGATAGATAATAATTAATTCCTATTCTGGCAGAGTGTTAAATGCATCACCTGCAAAATTCATTTGAATTAGGAAAGGAATTCGTCTTGCCTCTATAGGCACCCTAGTGATAAACTTTCCATCATGCTCGACGATCTGCCTACAAAATGCTTTCCCCTTTTTCCATGCTATCCAACTGTTCAAGCTTCTTGCTATTATAAAATAAATTTACCTTGTTACTTTAGAGTCACCTGCTTACAGGGTTAGAGACAAATAAAGACCATATCCTGAATTTTAAAGTGACATTCCAAAAACGAGATAACTGACAATTAGAGGGGAGCCACTTTAAGAAATAGATGTACATGAGTGCAAGCTCTGCAGATTTTCAGAGAGCAAAAATGTACCACTTCATTTTTTAAATACAAATTTCACAAAGATAGAGAAGAAGACCAAATACACATACTCACCATGCAATCAATTAACTGTTATGTAAATAGAAGACACCACTTTTTTAGAACTGTCCATTGACAAAAAAATAACGTGTAATGTGTTTACAGCTGGGTGCTTAGTGACTTGCAAGCTGCAGCTGTCTTTTGGAAATTGGAATGAGACTGGGATTGGGGAGGAGACAGGATTGGTTGTGTGAGGAGAAGGAATAGAAATAGGAGTTTGAAGAGAGGGAAGCGGTGGCAGCCACAGTGGTGGGACAGGCATTCAGCATTCAGCGTTCTGTTTTGGAATATTATTGACCACGGACTGGAGTGAAAAATGGGTGGGTGGTAAATTGGAGGTGTGTTGAAATCTGTATTATCCAGCCTTAATGGTGACGATCATCATCATGTCTCAAGCTGTTTTTTCCCTTGAATTCCAGTGCCTACATTGCATCCCACATTCTGCATTTGCCCTCCATTCCTTTCCCTTTATAGACCAATGGTACTGCCCATCTCAGCCTTCTTTAAATCCTTGTGAAGGGTCTCTAGAATTATTGCCAGTGCCCTTCAATGCAACAAACTAGGCCCATAAGATCTCCCAGATGCCACTAACACCTGTAATTGCTACTGCCCGTGTGCTGAACTACACTTAATCCTCACTATCCATGTYCCCAAAACTCCTTTCTCAGTCTTCACGCCATTTCTCGTTGAGGCCTTATCTTTCATGCCCATGTCCTTAAATCATCTCAATCTTCACTATGCATGTCCTCAAATGGCCAGAGAAGAGTCCCTCCATMTTTTCTTTTATTTGATGAAAACTGATAAACTTTCAGTCTGAGCAATCCTYGTCTGAATGTTTTCAGATTTTGGCTAACCCATGTAATTTGCAAAAACCAATTTTGACAGCCCCCTATTTATTGTATAATAAAGCTTTAGTACTGGCATTCATCCTCAAATCTGTTTAGGATATTTACCATGAYGAGTTATGTTGGAGACCAAGTTTGTAATAAAAGCACAGTTGGGTGCTTTGAAAAAATTCATATAGCATCAGAAGTGCAGGCTTCTTGGGCATGCGCCCACAAGCCAAATGCAGATTTAACTACTGTTTCTAAAGAACCCACTAGAGGTATGCACAATGAAGAAGGCCTTCACTTCTGTATTTTTCATTTATTTCTCTTGTAGTCTTGTATGTGACCACACTGTTTGGTTTGATTATTCGACCATCACACTGGTGGATAAATTCACATAGAATGGGGAAGGAAGACGGGGAAAAATCATATATCTAACATTCTAGTTTATTCTATAGTTTTGACAGTGTTTTTTGGTTTGCAGCTCTTTAACCCATTCAAAAAGCCTCTGAAAGCAACTCAAACTTCAGATTTCATTGGAGGAGATCTCCAGCAGCTAACTGCTGCAAGCTTTGCAGAGGTAAGATCTATTTATTGATGGATACAGTAGTAAGAAATATTTTCCATAGACTCCAAATAGTTCGTGAGCTGATCTTATCAACATACAAGCCCAGTATATCAGCTATTAGGACAAAGCACAATGATTGAAAAAACAGTCTGTGCACACCTCACAAGCCATGGTGGCATTGTGGGCGACTAATAAGCATGGGTTATGTCTGAACCCAGAGCTTCCATGGAAAGAGTAAAAATCCTATTACGGAAAGCAATGATTTGATCTCTGCATGGGCTTCTTATATCTATTAATAAAATGCTGAGTTTTTTATATGCTTCCAAAGAAAGAAGTTACATTTTGTACATTCCATCACGCAAAAGAGTGCCAATGCCATATTTTCCATACAGGTTCTTGAACAAAACCTTTACTACTGGCAAAAATCCCTTACCAACTGTAAGCAGAAAAAACCTATGCAGGGCTGTACAAAAAGGTGTATAAGTTCTATCATTCCAATAGTCCATTAAAAGCATAGTATCAAAACATGTAACTTTTAAAAGCAGAGGATGCTATACAGAGCTGACATCAAAAGGCAAACAGAACTTGAGAAGCGGAGAGAGTTTCTAGGGGATGAAAGGCCTGGGATTTTGAGGAAACTCATCTTGCTGAAGGTATTCTGGAGTTGCATACTCACACAGAGGAAGGGGTCCAGATTACATTCAGCAAGATGAGTACCCTGTTTTGATAAGCTGTCTGCAACCCTATTGTGCTCTCTGTAAATATGCTTGAAAGTGATATTTGAAAAGCTTCTTTTTTGAAGAGTGACCTGCTCAGGAACAGGAATAAGATAATAAAATAAGTTATAACAAGTTAAATGTACAGATACCTCAATATATTAATCTCAAGGGGTTAGCTGCCAATGTTTCTGGGAATTTGGCTAGTTCCGTGTAAGCAGGTGCCTGCTTTGAATCCCTCTATGTTAGGTGCACTAGTCTACCCTGACGAGTTTACTAGGTATGTTATCCACGATTGTGAGGAAGCATCCCTTGGATTTCACCATGATGTTTTCCTGGGAAAAGAAAGATACATCAACATATGATAAAAATGATGAACAAATACATCAATATATTTAAAAAATGGGTGGCAAAACAGAGATACCGCAGAGTATCTCATGGATCCAAGCTGAAAACAGAAACCTATAACACTCTGCAAACAAAAACCCCAAAATTAATAAGATAGACTACTGGAAAACTTCCACTGATAAAATATGCCAGCCTGAAAAATGGACTCAAAAACCATAACTTGAAGATCAGGGAACCTTCCCTTTACAAAGTCATACAGGATTTCATGCAAGGGAAGTCATAATTCCGAATGCAAGATGCAGAAGCTAAGGTTCACCCCCAAAAAGAAAATATCTTTAATTTTATCTATATTGAAGGCATTTTATCTATGTTACCAGATCCAGCCCCTCTAGATGCTGGATCCGTGGATCCATGTTTCAGAACTGGATCTGGATCTGCATCCTGCCCAGAAACAGCTAGGATCCGCCAGCAAGACGTTTCCATTTGCATCAGAAATGGATCCTGACTTTTGGAAACGCATCCCGATTTCTGTCGACCCCACCCATGCGGATCCCAAAGGGTTTTCAGCATAATTTATACAATTAAATTATTAATGCATTGTGTTTGCTTTTATACAATTAAATTATTAATGCTTATATTATTTATACATTTAACATATAAGCAAACAGTGAAATACATCTCCAACTCAATCTTAGTTTCAAGTTTTAACACTTTAAGGTTGTGTGAGGCCAGAGCTTTAAAAACTTTGAGTTTGCATCTAAAATCTGTTGTATAAGCTTGGTATTTCAGAGCAGCTTCGCGATACAATTAAATTATTAACGTATTGTGTTTGTTTTTTTATACAATTAAATTATTAATGCTTATATTATTTATACATTTAACATTTAAACAAACAGTGAAATACCTCTCCAACTCAATCTTAGTGTCAAGTTTTAATACTTTAAGGTTGTGAGGCCAGAGCTTTAAAATCTTTGAGTTTGCCTCTAAAATCTGTTGTGAGGCCAGAACTTTAAGTCTGTCAGTTTGTCTTTCTAGTGTAGCAAGTTAGTTTGTCTATAGGCACTCAATTTAGTATTTACTATTATCCTTTTTATATGATATTATGAGATAATGCATCATGATTTCAGTTCTAATGTTGTGATTCATGAATGGTTTTGATTCTTAACTTTGAATATATATTTTAAAAATTTAAAAATATTATTATATTTTTTGTATGTGGCGTTTCCCTGCCGTATCTGGATCCTGGCTTTTCAAAAATCTGGGGGATCCGTATCCAGATCTGTATCCATTTCCTGGTAACTTAGCATTTTATTTGACGTATAGAATACTGCTTTTGACCGTGATTTTAGTTCAACTCAGTGTTTTCTCATTTTGTCCCAGTATGAATCGGCGTTTGAGTTGCATATTTTCTAGTTATAATTGGAGATTTAGAACATCATAAAACAAGGTTAAACTTCTGTACGTATTGTTAATTTTCAAGTGATAGTTTTGGGTCTCTCCATCACTTTAGTTATAAATCCTACATCTGCCTTTCTCATGAAAAAATAGTTTACATTTCTAGCATAAATGTAAATCTCACATGAGAACTAATCAAGTAGCTTGCAATTGCAAGCTGCATGGTCTTGTATTTTCTAACTAGTTTTATCCTTATGTTGAATAAATAGTTTGAAATAAACAATTACTGTCATGAGATAGTTTACAGTATGCAAGTGTGCATATAGTGGTTAAAAATGATTTTTATAAATTTTTAGAACAGTTCAAAAATGAATGGAATTCAAAAGATTTGGGCTTAGTTTTATTAGATTTAGACTTAACCAATTTTTTGTTTCATTTGAGGCAGTGGTGAAATTCAAATTTCAAACCTGTACAGGATACATTCATGGAAATGACAGGGCACATGTCATTCAACC
>JASDQU010195505.1:0-19688 GCA_032191745.1 Picea mariana | reverse complement strand
GAACCCTTTTGCTTGAGATTTATCAATTGTCTAAAGAAGGTATTGCTCCTTGTATCCTCATAGTGTGCTATCATTTCTTCCATGAAAATTGTCCAAGTGACGAGTGATTTGCGAGAACAAAGCCATCGATACCATACAAATTGATTGGGTTCTAAATATAAAGAAACAATTCATACCTTTTGTGTATGTGGCACATTATGTAGATCAAAGAATTGCTCCATCTGAAATATCCATGTGATTGGGTCCTTCCCATCAAACTTCCTCATATCAATCTTAGGAACGTGGTTGGTCTTCAACCCAAATTTGGAGTTTCTCCATTCTTGATTCATCTTCCTTGTGTCCTCATCATGAATTTCATGGGATACATTTTCACTTTCAGGTCTCCCCTCTATTAGGAAATTTTTCAATCCTTCCATGATCTCCCTTTTTAAACCATCCATCTTAGTATCCATTATTGCCTCCAATTTAGCTTTAGTTGAATCCATCATCCCTTGTAGTTCGTCTTTTGTCACTGTCTTCTTTTTTATTTCATTTATGTCCCTACGCATTTATTCACCTTCATCAAGAGTCCAAGTAGGACTGTCTGGAGGATTATTTGTTGTATAAGTTCCCTTTTTTGGTTGCATGTTGGCCAAGTATCACTTTTAAACCTTGATTTTGAGGTGGTTCTGCTAGACAATCTTTCTTCTACTGTATCTCCAAAGTTTTGGCCCTTCTGGGTATGAAACTTTCTCTTTTGTAGTTCTCTGATATTTCTTCTCTACAAAGTCATAGGTTTGATCAAAATTGGATGTTCCAAGTGGAATTTACGGTAACTTCCCCACGGCTTGCTATTTTTTGGCCTTTCCAGGAGATCTCACTTGTATACCGTGCCCCGCATGAAAAAATTGATCTAAAATTATGAAACTTGTACCAAAAATACTACAGATTGTCCACTATCCAATGCAACTAGTCTAACTCAATTTGGATACTCTATGAATAAGTTATGATTGTTTTACCCGAAACACCTGCTTGAGACTAGTCAATAGGACTAGTCAGATACACTATCTTCCACAGGGTGTATCTACAAATGTAAGATGACCCAGAAGCTGAAATTTTTATCACAAATAAATTACTAATTTATGTGAATAACCTCTGGATTTTAGGGTCTGAAACATTACAAAAAAAAATTTATATAGAAAATTCCGCAATGACTCAAATCAAGATGATTCCAGAACCCTATCTTACACAGGCTGTATCTCCGAAAGTATAAGGCCTCAGGAGCTGAAATCTTAACCCAACATACCTTGATCCATCTACTAAATATCCTCCAAGGAGTTCCTTATGAAACATCGTAGAAAAAAAATTATAGAGAAAATTACAAGGTGTCTCAGATGTAGCGGCAAAACCCCAAGACCTTGAGCTCTGATACGATATGTTAAGAATCAACGATCAATATAGCATAGAAAAACCTCAAAATAAGTACTCAACACCTTGAAAGAGAGATAATTTCAGATAATAAGCCTCTTCAAGGGGAAACCTCCTTATACACCACATAAATGTTCAAGTACAAGATGATTCCAAATGAAAATGTCTCCTTGGTATATATAAGAGACTAGGAGGTACAATTACAACTAATGGACCCAAGAAAACATAAATAAAATAACATTACTAATGTAATATTCCCTAATTAAGGGATAATGTGCCACTATTTAGGGCTTAACATTGAATAAACTCTTGTAAAAAGAAAAAGAAATATATCATCAATGGAAATAAATGCACCAGAAGTCTAGGAAAGTCCCCATGCAATGGACATGGATGAGGTCATTGAAGAACCTGACTAGTTTACACAAAGGCTGTTAGATACAAGAGAAATTAATGATGTTATGATGACTCAAGATCTTGAAATATTTGAAGAGGAATCTATCACTCTGCACTAGACATCATACAATCATGAAACCAAGAAACTATTATTAGAAAAAGTTAATTCCAAGAATAAGAAGACATCAAAACAATGGAAATCTTCAATTGGATTGGATGGAGTAACACCATCTAAAATTGCAAACTTTCATTCAGCTACTAGAGATGCATTAAGACAATCAATTGACAAAATGGAAAGAGAGATTTTGGAGTTAAAGAAAAGGATAAAAGACTTAGAAGTTTCTTTGGTACCAAGACCATGGTTTCCAGAACCTTTGAGTTCTATTCAACCTATACTTGAATTGGAGGATATTCCCAAAAGCAGTATGAAATACAAAGGCTCATCAAGTTCATTGCAAGTTATAAGAAAATATGTTGGTGATTCCATACAAAAAGGGATTGATATAATTCAAGAAATTTGGGAGCTTGCCCAAAGTATTGCTAGCTTTTACTCCAGAATAGAGAATTTCAAAGAATATTTGCAGAAATATTTGGAAAATGATGAAGGATTTTTCAAGGAAGTTGTAAACACATTTTCATCTTGTTATCCCCATTTTTTGGATAACTAAGGATATTATGTCTTGAGGCCATCAGGTTGCAGATATGGAGTACCGAGAGACTACATGACCATCGATATCCTTTTGCACAGATGGAGACCCTTCTCACCACCACATAGTTTGTAGATTTTCAGATGGCATCCACCACATCAGCTGACTTCGAGAAGGGAGAGGGCCTTGCTCCATGTGGTACAAGTCAGTATTATTGTGAGCATCATTTCAATATTTAAGGCATTTGAGTATTTTGTATCTTAGATTTCTCTAGATTTCATGATATATGCTTGGATATTATGCCTTTTTCCCTGCTTCGCCTTGGTAGTTGACATTGTGCCCTAGTAAGTGGTATTCCTCGGGGATGGGTTTGTTACTAGGAACTCCCTTGAAGAGCCATCATACCCTTCCCAACCATACTTACCACTTTCCATCACTATTTCCCCCCATTTCCTTATCTCTTGGGATTTTAGGGTGTATTGACCCAAGAAGGGGTTGTCCCTCATTCTATGGGAAGAAGGGGATGAAGGCCTAGAGAGATTTATGTTGGGTAAAAGATAAAATCCTATGTATGAACCTTCTAGATGCTTCTCCTAGGGATCACCCAAGAAAGAAATGAAATGCTTATCTTTGAGTAAAGGGTGAACCACAATAAAATATGATTAAAAATGATTAAAAGGTTAGTTGGAGGATAGAAGGTCTCATCACGAGCCAACCTATCATTTCAATGAATATTTAGTGGTATGACATTGCCATCATTTGGTCACCAAACCAGGGTAATGGCTCTCAGTTGTATAGTTAATAGAAATGGGTCTCATCATGACCCAACCTTCTCATTTCCACTAGGTGTTTGTGGGTGACACTACCATTATTTGGACACCATGCCAGGGAAGTGGCCTTCAACCTCTCCTTGAATTTATGAAAAAATGAAAGAATGGAAAAACAATGGGCTTGGAAAAAGTGCATTGCAAACGAAGGTACCACAGACCCTCTACAAAGCCACCCATGAATGAGACACTATGACTTCTTGTATGTCATGAGCCCTATTCCCATTGAGTCTTCACCCTAACCACTTCACCCACTTTACATGGATTAAAGAGGGATCTCTTGGAAATTCTCTTTGACCTAGGGAAAGATCTACCCAATAGGACACCTTGTCAACCCTCCCATATTCAAGCTTGACAAATCGCATAATGTCTTTGAGCACTTAATTGTTTGACATAATGATCTTTGATGCACATGCTTAGGTGGATTTTTTATTGATTGGATTCAATTATCATGATGTTATTACTTGAGATCCTTGGAGGGCATGCTTATTTGTCTTTGCGGGACCTAGTTGCTGGACAGTTTTGGAAGAACAAGCCTAGCTTCGGCTTCCATGGGGCTTGAAGCCCACAGGTTCATGCCAAGGGCCTGCATGCCGGATGAACTTGGAAGGCCTAAAAGATAACTTGGACGACATAACCTAGCCCCCATATGCGAAAACATTTTCCTACAAGAGGAAAAATGCCACTTTTAGAGGCATGACGTCACCTAGGGGGGTTAGGGTTTGGTGGTGTGGTTGATGCATTGGCACTTGGATGTTTTGAGGAGAATTGGGCTTTGACCATGAAGGAAGTAACTTGGATACTTGACATGTGGTTTTGGAAATCCTAGCCACCCCCCTCCTACACCAACGACTTGCTTCTAGTGCCAAAACAAACCCTAAAGGGGTGACATCCTTCTAAAATTAGGGTTTTCTTATGTGCAAAAGTGAATTTTAAATGAATTGTTTAATATTACTTTGTTGAGGGGGAAAGATTAGGTTTGTTGACCCCTATTATTTTGGTTTACCCCTAATTATGTGGACAAATTATCTTAGTGACATTTTATATAAACAAGAGATCATAAGATCTCATTTTAACATAACTATCCCTCTTGTGAGAAGTATTAGTCTGAAATTCTCACTACATTTGGAGTATTTTGCCTCTTGTGATATGGAATAATGTTTTTTGGTTATGGTTTGCTGATGATGATTGTGCGCTATCTCTAGGAGTTCATTCTCTTGCTTTTGTGGACGTTTACTTTGGCATGTTAATGATTTTTCTTGAATGTTATGGTCTCTTTGCTTTGTTATTATCATTTGTAATTCAAGATAAGGTTTTTTTTTCCAAGGCTAGATAGGGAGTATAAGGATATACACCCCTATCCTAGTTTCCACCATAATCGTTAAGCTTTTAAAGTTATTTTTCAACGGTTTAGTTGAGGTAGTAAGAGGATTTACACCCCTCATATTCAAACCCTATCTAGGTTACTTGCCTTGGGAAGTAAGAGGGTTTACACCCCCAAGGATTCAGTTACCCTAGATCTCTCTTTTTTACCTCATTAACCCATAACTAAAGGCACTAGTATTGCATTGGAGAAACAAATTACTGCATTGGGAAACATGATTTCTTGTCATTTTTACTTCTTGCAACTTGGATTGTGTTCCTTGTGCCTTAGGCACCTCACAACCACTAGGGCATACCTATAAAAGGGATACTTCTTGCTTCTATTATAAAATTTCATATTCATCCATTAGGATTGTAGAAACCCTAACTCATTTACTTGAATAACTCCCTAATCAACCATTGGAATTTGCCCAAAGTTTGCACACTTACTCTTCTTGGTCTAATGCACTTAATGGCAAAGTTTGGGGGGTTTTCAATGGCTGATTTTCTTGCTGTAATACATTGAATGTTACATCACTAAGGCTGATATAATTTGCTGCAAACAATTTTTTACAACAACATTATCTTTTCATGCTAGAATCTCGGTTTTTCATCTTGAGTTTAGCTAGTCATTAACTAGTCTTTCTCTTGTATATTCTACTTGATCTCTAGCATTTATTTTGCAGCTTGTGATGCTATTTTATTGTTGATATACATTGTTACTAACAACTAATTTTATGGACAACAAGCTTAACTTTCTTGTCCAAGTGATTATATTGCAATACATGCTTGTTTTTCTTGTGTCTCGAGCATGTATTTCACCATTTGCAGGTTACTCAACATACTTGGCAACCCTTGAACCTTCCCAAGACTTCATTCCAATCCTTTCACATCATTTAGATTTGACCTCTAGGGACTTCATATCCATGTTCTTCCATCTTTAACTCACTCCCCCTAGGGTCACCGAGATTCCCCCCTTGAGGTGACTACCTCACCTCTAAAGTGACGAGGACACCTGCCTAAGGTGGCAGTGGGTAGGTGACATCTTAGTTGTCGCCATTTAGTGGTTGGGTTAGGCTTTTCCCAACCTACAGCTTATGTGATAACACAAATAAAGTCTCAAGTTTAAATGAAGCCCGAAGAAAGGAGAAAAAAATTCCTTTGCCTTACCGTATGAAGCACATTAATGCATGTTGGTTAAGGAGAATTAAAGAATTAAGCGAAATGATAAATGAAACCTAGGCCCTGAGGAATATAAAGAGTGATTTATTTCTTAAAATTGTTGGTCTTGCCAAGGAATTATATGGTCCCAATTTATTGATGGATACCATTATCTTAACCAAAAAAACTTTAATGAGACAACTTAAAGCACCAAAAGTTGTTTGGGCTAATGAATTTACCGAAACCATAGAATTTTATGAGGATGAAGTTGAAAAATGGTTAGTTTGGTATATCAACATAAATGATGAGGTGGATGACACATTGCATCAGAGCTAGATCTGAGGGAATTTGAAAATCAATTATTTGAGATTAAAACTAAACACGAAATTATTGTGGCACCTTTAAGAGAGTACATTAAGGAATGGTTGAAAAAGGCATTAATCGAAATTACTGAACCAGAAAATCAAGAAACTGTTAGATAATTTATGCCACCTCAACCATAACAAGTACCTATAAAGGAGCCAGTTGCAAGCAAGTAAAGGTTACAATTTCTCCATCATAGTGAGTTAAACATTAACTCTACCCTTTCAATTTTTCTTATGTCCATTTATGCTACAATAATTTGTCATCTTGCCTTTGTCTTATCGATATTCTATGAGATTTAGGTTGATTCTTAGTTTTCCTTCTTCCTCTTCTACGTATTTTCACTTTATGGTCCACGGGAGCCCAATCCCAGTCCTCTCTCAAGGGCGAATGCATTTTATTTTCTTTAAAGACGTTTACTTTTGTATTTAAAGACATTATTATTTTTGAGACTCCAAGAGAGCTACTTAAGATATCACATTATTGTATTCTCAAAGATTTTGATCAGAAGCATGAGTTACCAAATGTTTTGTCCAACGTAATCTTTTTGTCTCTTTATGGAATGATAAGTTAAATATCTCTTTTATTTGTGGTCCATTTTTGTTCTCTCTATTTGTAGTATTGTTAAATGTTTTGATTCAAGTGTTGTGATGGATATATCATTTCTTTATATTTTGTATGCATTTTATCTATTGACATTATAAATATTTTACATATGAGTTTCTTTTAACAACACCCGGTGATTAAGGGATTTTCCCCTGTGATCATGGGTTGTAATCACATCATAACAAGACCAAGTGAAAGAGATAATCGTCTCCCCATAGTGACGAGCACACAAAGACCAAAGAAAATAACTACTTTAATTAGGACAAAGTAGGAATAAAGAGGAGAAAATAAGGTGTACCTTGTTTTCCCATTTGATGTTGAACCCCACACCAATTCATCGAAAAACTCTTGATCTTCTGTTGGAATCAACCTTCAAGATAGATACAAAACTAGGGTTGCGACGAAAGTAGTTATATGATCAAAATCATGTGCATGTGATGTGTCAAATTCAAAGTAAGCATATAGATAAATATACAACGAAGACAAATCCGGGGGAAAACAAGCTCTTTTATTACTAGCAAGTGGAAAAGGTAAGTTACAACCTTGTCTAGCCTTAGGCACCGTCTTGAAGCCAATTGTCTGGGTTCCTTCGGGAATGCTCAAGCATCAACTCAATCGATATAAACTTCTATCAATGACTCATATAAGGATAAGGAGACACCCTATAGTCACATAAAAGGAGAAAGAAGCTCTGGAAAAGGAGTTTCCAGACTAAAGGGGATGTTTCTTAGATAATATAGAAAAAGGAGGCTTGTTGGATGCCAACAGCATAACTTTGCACCAAGGGACTTGTGTTGTCCTCTTTATCCCTATATTATTGTTTTATATCTTCCCAAAGAGGTTTGGGGAGTTGAATCTCTTTATATACGGGCAAGGGTCATTGGGAAATGAGCCCAACCAAAAAACCTTCCCAAAAACATAGGATTATTTTATTTTTCACCAAAAATGAGGGCATCTGCGGGTTGCAGTGAGGAAATTCGCAGATGTCCATGTGTTGCACTAGGGAAACCTGTGGATATGATTTTAAAGCATGTTTTTTAAATGATTTTTGAGAGGACCTTTAGGGAAAATTCTAGCAAGCATTGGAAAAAGGGTTAGGCCATGGCACAAAAACATAGGTGTGGTTTTTTGTGCTATAACAGATGCCCCCCTAATGTGTAAGGTAAGAAGGGAAAAATGATGGCCGAAACACATTATGAAGTCTGAGAGGTGAGGATGCATCAAAGTATCCATAGAGGTTCCCGAGCAACTGATCGAAAAATAAATAACTGTCAGTAAAGATCAAGCAAGAGATTTGTTTCCCAAGTCGGGTATACCCATGCTCAGGAGTGGTAAAGCATGGCCACCAAAGAAAATACACTAAGGATCCATGGTACATATGAAATTATGACTAATGTCAATGACCACGAAGAATACACAGTGGATCTATGTGATAAATATAAATTAGCATGCATGGCCACGAATAATACATAGTGGATCCATGTCAAAGTAGATCATAGCCACAAACAAATACACAATGGAGCTATGTCTCAATATTAATAACAAAGGATATCTTGAACCAAGAGAATGAACAAACTGATCCTCTACAAGTACCAATGTATGTGTGGTGGCACCAGATGAGTCGGGAAGAAGCACAAAAGAGGTGGTGCTCGTACTTCACCTGAAGTCTTCACAACGATCCATCGTGGTACAAGTCTACACTATGTGAATAAATGATCCAAATTGGAACACAATGAGACATCATTTGATTACTTTTCATTGATGTATATCGTTAACAAATGTGAGACAACCCACCGATAATGATGATGGGAGTCAAGGTACCATGGTAATATCTAACAAGTGTGAATAAATGAGTTGGCATCGAACACCTAGTAGAAACTATCGAGCAGGGGACATTGATGTATTCCCACTGTCAATAGAGAGGGAACTTGACACTAATAAATGCAAGTCCCAATGTACCAAACATAACTCTAGATCCCTCTCCCAGAGAAAGATGTGTTGAAGCCGATGGGAGGGAACCCACTGGAAGGAAGCCATTAAGGCATCCTCCATCATCCAACATGAGGGGTGGTGGAAAGACACAGATTAGGAAGAGGTCGAACGAAGAGACTAATACTTGTGATGATGAGACTTGACTTGGAAAGGATGACTTGCAAGGTAAAAGGCTAACTGCAGAATGGCCAACACGTGTTCAAAAGTTTCCCTTGAACATAAGCACAACACATTATGTGACTTGGGTAGCATGAATATAAACTGGGATACATTTGTGACACAGGGGGTATCAACAAATGCTTCATATAGTTGGAAGAATAACCAACTGCGGGAGAAAAAACTCAAAGCGAGAAAAAGTCTCCTAAAGCCATACTAAACCCAAAACGATGAGATATTGACTTAAGATTGTGCTTTGTTCAAGGGAGAAAAGACTTCTTCCAACAAAAAAGACAGATGTTTTCCCATTCCTTTTGGGTTTTTTATTTTTTTGTCTTTTTCATGTTATAGAAGCCTGGAAAATAATAAAATAATGTTGTTATATAGCAGAGGAAATGAGTTTTGCGGGAAAGGAAATTAGTTCCAGAGTGCAAGAAACATACCTATGCTCAATGCAAGGAATCATGTGTAGGATAAGGACAGTTAGGGGATGTTCCCTCCAGAGATAAGGTATCGAGTCATAAAGGCATAAATTGCAAGGATGGGAATTGATAGGAATGCATAGGCAATTGATTCAACAACAACATGTTGAAGCCGACATTAGGACTAAAAGTGTGAGTGGTCAATATGTAGATGTAGATACGATTCGACTTTAGAAAGTAAACTTCCCATAATGGTATTTTTCGTAAGTTTAGTCTTCAGGGCCTGAAAAAGAATAAAATCATACCAAGTAGAACTCTTCTGGTAAAAGTAGGGCCAGAGTATTCATTTTTCGTATATAGTCCAGTCGGCCTAGAAAAGGGTTAAACTTATACTGAAAGGACGTCTCTTCAAAACCTTTTTAACGAGTGTGACAGAGACAAGATCACTCATCTATCTTTTCATATTTAAGGAATCTGAAAAGAGATTAACTATGGACTCCCTTGTCCTTTTTCATAAATTTAGTCCCTTGAGCCCGAAAAAGTATAAAACATAAATCAGGATAACTCTTCTAGCCCATAGACTAGAGTATTCATTTTTCGCGAGTAGTCTTGTCCTATCTGAAAAAGGGGTAAACTTGTGTTGGACGGATGTTCCTTCATATCCATTTAACGAGTGTACAAGGAACAATGTCACTTGACAATCTTTTCAATTTTAAGGAGTTTGAAAAGAGCTTAACTATGGACTCCATAATGTTGTTTATGAGCAACATATAAGGGAGGGATTCCCGCGAGTAATGGCCAAAATAAGACTGAGTAAGAATCATGAGGTTCGAACGCAAAGTCATGGCGGGAGTAAACATGACTCTTGAGCCTAAGAAAAATTGTAGCATGAGCACCATAATACAAAGGGATTCTAAACTAAGACGCCCATGGAAGGTAGGATCTACCACATGAATTATGACACCTCTAAACAACAGAGTAGTTTATGTGTTGCAACTATGTGGGGTCGACCCTAAGAAAAAATGAAACAGGAAATGGATAATTCAAAAATTCATGCAGGGGAAAATCTAACCTATATCCCAGTTTCCTGATCATTACCTATCAGAACGAATCGACATGGAAGAAAAGGTACCAAAGAAAACCTCTCCAAAGTCATGTATATAAGACCAAAATCACTTACCCAAAAGCCAGTAAGTATAATATAGAAACCTATGATAAAGACAAGTATTAAGGGATACAAAAATTGAAAACAAGAAACCCTAAAAGTACAACATGTACAAAGGAACGCACAACCTTGCAGTTTATGCACAATAGTTCTCTAGGCATAGCCCATTGCTAGGTTGAGGCCAAGGGATTCTTTGGTAACCAACCTTTAAATCTCTAGTTCAAGGCGAGGTTGACGATCCATAAACATAGCTTCAAGGATAGCCTCATCCAAAGGCAACTTAACATCTATGAAATCAGATCTCGATAGCTCACAAATACCAAGGCTCGAGGTCTTACAAACAACAAGATCAGACTCAAGAGGAAACACCAGATTACTCGGTCCAATAGGGGGAAGCAAGGGATCCCACACTCCCATAAGATAAAACACCTAATCAATTATTGAGACCTTGTCTTGAGAAGGAGAACATAGTTGTAAAGGATCCTTATCACGAGCAATTGAACACTGAGGATAATATGCGACATAATTCACCCATAGAGGGGAAGAGTCTACTTGAACACTAGGAACGCACAAAGGGGAAACATGAGGTAAAGTTGAAATGGGATGGTGGTTATCAAATGAAATTTGATCAATAGCGAAAATGCTTCCATTGAGAGGGAAATGATCACACGAAAGAGCATAGACACCACAACATTCATAACATACACATAATCACGCTCAAGAAGAAAATTAAAATTCTAAACGGCATGGGACCACTAACAGATCGACTAGGATAGTCTTCCCACCTAACGTGATAGGAAACTAAGGAATAATCCCCAGGAATTCGCTAGGTCTTCTGTCAAAATCCAGTAGCTCACTGGTAGTTGACACAAGATTGGGAGAACCCAAAGCTTGCCAAGCCGAGGATGATCAAATAATTACAGAGGATCCTTCATCTACAATAGTTCGGTGAATGCCTAAATTATTAATTCCAACCATTATCTGGAAGGGTGAATAAGAAGGAAGAAGAGGCTCTACAAGATGATTCCAATAAAAGGAAACCATCCTAGGAATTAGAGGGGGTGTACTATAAGAGAGTGGAATTCCCCCTTGCTCAAAAGGTACTGAAGTGGAAATGCTAAGGACATGGTCTGAAGACACATCACTCCCCAAGAGAAGAGTAGGATCGTCTGAATATTGCATCAACAATGTCACTTCCTTAGACTTGTCATTCTCTAATAGAAGAATGGGATCAGCCAAAGATTGCATCGGTGCGATCACTTCCTCAACCAATGGTTGAATAGGATGCGAGACAACATGGTCAAGAGATGAATCACCCCCCAAAACAAGAGTGGTGTCAGTTGAATATTGCATTGGCACGACTGCTTTGTCAACCAAAGATTGATTAGAATGCCGGGAAATTGAAAATGACTCAGAACTAAAAGGGCCTTTAGATAAGGACCATGCTTCTCGTTTCACGGAAATAGTAGGGAACAAATGAGTAAGGTGATCTCCTTTGCAAATATTACAAGGGAACTTGGGCTTACGTCCTATACGTCTAGGCTTCTCAACAGTTATAGTGCCCCTGGCATGACTTGCAGTAGCCGATGGGCTGCCCCCAACATGACTATAAGAGGTTTTTTGCAAGACTCCAACATGACTCGCAATGGTTGGTGACTCGATGCCAATGTGACTAGCAACGACTGGACTTTTTATCCCAGCATGACTTGCAGAGGCTGGTGACAGGACTCCAACATGACTCGTAGAGGTTGTTGACCCATCTCTAACATGGCTCATAGAGATTACTATCTGATATCCAACATGACTTGCAGAGGTTGGTGATGTTTGTCCAATATGACTAGCAGTGACTAGACGCATGCCCCCATCATGACTTGCAGCGGTTGGTTGCTTGTCTTCAACATGACTCACAGAGATTGTTGACAAATCCCTAACATGACTAGAAAAGGTTGGTGAGAAAATGTTAGTATGACTCACAATGACTGGATTTGTGCTTCGATCATGACTAGCAGAGGATGGTTGCTTGCCCCGAGCATGACTTGCAGAGGCTGATGGCAGATCTCCAACATGACTAGTGAAGGTTGGTGACTTATTTTTCTTACTCTTCCTCTTCCTATGCCTTTTATACTTATGGTTACTAGTAGCAAGACTTTCACCAGAAGAGGGAGGAGGAGGAGAAGTAAACTTTGTGGATGCAGGAGGTGAAGGAACAAAATCTGTACGATGCCCCTGACATAAGATGCTTATCTGAGAAGCATCAAGAGAATTTGGGACATTTGGAGTGGTTCACAACCAAATAGGTAGTCCTACATTCAACCAAGGAATGTTCAAAGTGGCCATCAAGGGGGGCACCAATGTTTCCAAAGAAAGGAAAAGCACAAGAATCCCCTTGGGCAGGGGTCCCTTGGTTGGTATCCTCAATAAAAATTTCCATATTGTTCTTATGCATAGGTTTGTCCCTTGCGAGATTGTTCATGTCCATAAAATTCTCATGCACTGACTCTGGCGAACCAGTGTTATAAAAACCCACGCCTTCTAGGAGGTGGCTACACGCTTTCAAGAGAAATACTAGGGGTCCTTCCCAACCAACGGACAAGTTGTTCAACCACTGTGAATCAATGATTCAAAAGCGATGACATTGAAACAACCTAAGTCCAACTACACAAATCAACACTCCAATAAAAATCCCTAAGAGAAACATCATAAGCAAACAATTTTTGCAAATCTTTAGCCCAGGTGAATGAGGTCTTGATTCCAAAGCAATGAAAAAGTGGAAAGGGACCTTCTGGATGAAGGCACATGTTGATTAAGTCTTGTGGACCAACGAACGAAGGAGTGAGAAGCAATTATCCCAATCTCCACTAACCAACCTTATCTGGTGCAAGTACCCACGCTTCGCGGGGCACCCTCTAGCATCACTAAAAACTGTGATACAAAAGCTACCCTAAGTACCATGGCAAGCCCCTGTAGTCACCTCTGAGATCCATAGGAAAAGCCACTAAGGTCACCAACTCGTAGTCAATGTCTAGGGGGTATAGTCGACAGTCGTGATCGAACATATGGGCAAGGTAACAAAGCTCGAAGCTTTGAAAGCACTACATCTCATGCAGGTAAAGGCACTAGTGAAACCCCCAATATATTATCTCTCCAGTACTTATTCAAGCTTTAGAGGGGCAATCTCCTCGACTCTCCTTCATGTGACCTCATGTTTAGCTCCCATGTGAGAGGAGGATCCTAGCTATACTTATAGAAAAATTAGATTTGAGACTCTTCCTAGATCAGACTCCTATGATTTTTCGATGGCCTTGGAGAGCTATCTCTCCAATCCTAATCCAAGGCCCTAACACTAATCTTGTTTGTGAACCACATAAACAAAGTCTAGTACATTTTAAGCTTAACGTTTGTTTTAGTGGTTGTTTTTACTCAAAGGGTATAGTGGTGCAACTGATGTTTTTTGAAACTCTTACAAAATTAAACTTATAAGAACACTGGAAAAGAAAACTTTACACTAATTCTTCACATGAAAGAGATTTTCACAAAGAAAATGCATGAACAATCCTTCAAACCTTCATAAGAAAAAAAAATTCCTTTTCTGATGCAAAATGCACAATGCAACTTTCAAGAGAAAGAAAAGAAGCAAACAAAAGGATTTATTTATTTATTTTTCTTTTTAAATGCTTTTAAGATGAGAAGAAAATGGAAACCTATGCTAATATATTTTCCTTTTTCAAATAACAATGCAAATAAAGAAAGAGATCTAACTAGAAGAATCCCTAGTGGAGTCACCAATTCTGATTAAGGGATTTTTCCCTTGTGATTGTGGGTCGTAATCACAGTAGAGCAAGACCAAGTGAAAGAGATAATCATCTCCCCAAAGTGAAAAGCACACAAATACCAAAGAAAATAACTACTTTAATTAGGATAAGGTAGGGGTAGAAAGGAGAAAAGAAGGTGCACCTTGTTCTCCCATTTGATGTCGATCCACGCTCCAATTCACCGAACAAATCTTGATCTTCTGCTGGAATCAACCTACAAGAAAGATACAAAACTAGGGTTGAGACGAAAGTAGTTATACGATCAAAAGCATGTGCATTTTATATGTAAGATTCAAAGTAAGCATACAGATAAATGTACAATGAAGGCAAATCTGGGGGGAAACAAGCTCTTTTATTACCAGGAAGTGGAAAAGGTAAGTTACAACCTTGTCTAGCCTTAGGCACCATCTTGAAGCCAACTATCTGGGTTCCTTTGATAATCGTCAAGCATCAACTAAACCGATATATACTTCTCTCAATGAATCATATAGAGATAAGGAGACACTCTATAATCACATAAAAAGAGTTTCCAGATTAAAGGGGATGTTTCTCAGAGAAAATAGGAAAAGGAGGCACAACTTCCATGATGGGTAAGTTGGTACCTCAACTTCCCATGTCGTAACTTTTTCATACGAATTTTGTTTTAGGCACATGATAGCCCATTGGCAAGGTGTTTTTGAGAACTACACATTATGTCGTCAAACTCTGACTTTGTCTACAGTTTGATTGTGGCAAGCCAAAAAAATACCGTTTAGGGCCCCAAAACGACCTTGGAAGTATAGAAAGATGTACTTGCATGAAAATTTCCAAAATAAGTCAGTTGGATTAGGTGGGCGGACACCAATCTCCACCTGGTAGTTGTGTAGGGCTTCAGACATCCTCAAAAGTGTAGAACCCACAATTACAAAGAATTGCAGAAGAACATGTTAAACTAAAACTGTCAAAATGAGCTAGTTGGAATAGGTAGGTGGCCACCAATATTGACTTGGATCACAAATCTTGAGTGTTGTTTTCCTTGAATGTGAATGTAAACACAAATTCTGGTCCTTCTCAGATTTTGTTTTGTTTCATTTTATTTTCTTGAAATTATAATAACAAGAGGAGTACCACCTCTTTAAAAACACAGGGGGATTCATATCCTCGTGAAGTTGACCTCAAGACCCAAAAAAAATCTTTTAGATCAATAGGGAGAAGGATAAATGCATTTGGTCAAGAAGGAAGAAATAAAATAATACGGTTCTCTATTCATTTTGAGGCTATTTCTGACTAGTTCAATCATTTAGCTCGTACATGGAACCTCTTCTTAGGTGGACAAAAAGCCTTTCCTGAGCCTATGAGACCTGTAAATGTTCCTCTACAATCCCATCCGAAATATAATCCAACCAATGATGGGTGGGAAACCAATCAAAATAAACTTGTTTCAGGAAATACAAAATGGCCAAGTATGCATGAAAATCACCCTCAACCTGAAATTGTTATTGCCTCCATTGATCCTTCTGCAAATTATTTTGCTCAGAATCAACCCATTATTGAAATTAAATCCTCCTCCTTGAAAATACCTAGAGATGAAAACGGAAATAAGTTTATGAAATAATCCTCAAGCTCAAAAACCTCAAAGCCCACCTTTGTCCACTCCAAGTCAAGTGCAAAGGAGTCACAAGGAAAGGAAAATGGGGAGATTTTTCACTTAGACATGCTTGATGATATATATCAATACTGATATTTTATGTCAATGACAACTATAGTGACGTGGATAATACTTTGATATGGTTTGACGGTTTCATTTTTTTGCTTTTAAAGACATGTTATTTTATAACAACATTTTTTGGAGAGACAAGGTGGATATATTTTTATACTTTTGTCTTCAGTTTAGATTATGATCACATCTGGTGCATAATCATTTATTTCATGAAGTTTAAGTGAAATGATTAAAAGAAATTAGTTGACTTTCGTTTAGTGGGACCCCTGCTTACCTTTATAAATATTAAATGACACCTTTTCCTCTCATTAACTTTTTCATTAATTTATAATTAGTCCTCCATTACACAAAATAAAAATTAATTTATATTAGACAATTAAACTGAATAAATGTTTAAGGGATATACAAAAGCAAAGGAGGAGTTCAATGAGTGGGGCATAATTAGAGAGAAGAGAAATTGGTGTGGAGGTATGCCTAAGCTTTGAAAGTGAGTTTATCATTCTTATTCATTTCCATTCTGAATTTCTAGAGAACTAAATTTTCTTGTTGACCACAGGGTTATCTTGGAAGGTGGAAAATAAAGATTGAGTAGCATTGACCTATGGTGTTCTTCCAGGTCATTTATTTCCTTTGTAATATGTTTGCACTATCGGAAGTCCTGACTTTATTCTATACTAATTAGTGTTAATTTTGAAAAGTTTGATGATGATATATATATGTCTCTTGAAGTGATCCAAATCAAATTTTGATATTCTATCTCTTTCTTTAGCACTAGTTTCCCTTGTATGATTCTTATTGCATATTTGGCTTATAAGGACATCTCTGGTCATGATCCTCACAGGGATCTAAAAAGACAATTCATTTTTGTAACTTAGATTGGTCTTCGATAAAGTTTATTTATTGATTAATTTCTCAATTTTTTTTGGCTTATGGGAATACTTTAATTTCATATTTGTTATGTTGTTCATTTTACATCATTTTCAATACATTTTGAAGTTACTTTTATTCAATTAATGTTATATTTCATTTGTTATTTATTTGTTGTCACAGATTAAGAAAATATAAAAACTTTATAATCCAAAAGAAGATTATGGATACAAGGATTATGTTTCTTGAAATATGGTTGTAATTTTTAGGGGCTATAAATCAGGGTAACATTCTTGCCTATCTCACTTAGTCCAATGATATTTGAGATGATTTTTTGAGAATCATCATAACTTCTCGCATCAAAAATGACTTTAGCTTCTAATCGCTCATTCATGTTCTAACCAAGAATCTAGGAAACAATCTTATTACCTTCATAGTGTTATATGTGTTTGAAGCTTTTGGGTCTTTGAAGAGATTTTGGAAATGTGTCTTGCCAACATTTGCAATGTATTCAAAGGATTTTTTCTTGGAACAATCATGAGTACCAATATCCCATATAGTATTAACATTTTTTCTAAAATTGGCATAATTATTAAATAAGTTGGTATTATTATCCTCTTATTCTAACCAAGTGCTCTAATTTTGTGTCTCCATTATGTCTCTTCTTTTTCCAAAATATCATTTTTTGTCCTCCAAAGTCCTTGAAGCTATACTCTCATCATCATTGAAAACCCCCATGACATTGTTTTCAAAGAGAAGAGATGTATCTACTTCAACTTCCTTAAGGTCTTCTTGATTTTTTTATTTTTTCTTCTTTTCCTATCCTACACCAAGCTTACCCTATTTGAGATTAGAAGCAAATTGGAACATAGTGGACTCCCTTGAGGAGGGGTCATAAAATTTCCAATTTCTTGTAATAAGCAATCTAAAATCCTCATATGTCCGCTAATCATGATTAAATTTGAAGAGAGCTAGTGGTTTTTTGTCCTCCTTGTCTATTTAAAGAAATATATATAGGTGATCAACGTTCCATTACCCACCCAAGACCAATATCTCTCTACCTCATCCATCATTTTTTTTCCAATAATAATATGGCCAACTTCTTTTAGATACCTTCTCTTCCCCTCCTTGAACTCCTTCAAGTTGGGACTAACTAAATAGGTTCAATTTTAATCAATTTTTCTACTTCAAAGAAATGAGTAAAGTAATGTGCCATAAGATCAGATGCTGCCACTTTTCCTCAAACCTCTCTAACATAAAGGGTTAGATTTAAATCCCCACCTACTATGATATTATCACTTTTCATAGTTTCATGCCCTCTTAATTGATCCCCAAAAGGTATTATATTACCATAAGGCCCCATAAATCTTAATAATTTTGAAGAGTTTCCCTAAATCCTTGACTTCTCCTTCAAGAATGATTCATGCAGGAAAAATGGTTCGAAATGACATTAAAACTTGACTCTAGCCTGTCACCAACCCCCTAACAATCCTTTAGCATAAATGGAACAAAAAATCCAATTTGAAATAATTGTAGACAAAAACGAGATGGTTTTTTACCCATGACACATAGTTCCTTGGAAAAGTATTACATCTAGATGGTAGATTGACAACATTCTCCCAAGGGCTTATTGTATATGGGAAACTGCCACCTCTCTCATGTTGAGGGAGAGAATAATCACAAGGTCACCTTCCTAGGGTTTTTCCCTATTCTTAGAAACCCACTAATGGTCATATGTTCTCCCTCCATCACTTGCTTGGATGTTATGGATTTTTCTTTGGAAACATTAGCCTTACTACCTATGTACATTGGTTTGTTTGTTGTTAGGGTTAACCCTCCATCTACAATCCTATTATCCTCCACCTCAAAAAAAATTGAGATCACAACTGATAGTTGGAGGACCAAGGAAACTTTAACTTCTTCACCTTATTGGGTTTCACAATTTCATCCCACCAACCCACCCTTCCTTCTCTAAAAAAGCAGAATCTAAGAACTCCTTTGATTGGAGGGAAGAGTTTTAGAGACCCCAAGGTTCTTGAGAGAATCAGGGTATAAGTTCTCTTTTTTCCTAAGTTCAATACTATCAATACCTACAGGAAGGTATCAAGGAGCCATGAAAATTCCCACATTCGAAGTAAAATGTGTAGAAATTGAAGAAGATTGCATACCTTGCGAGAGCTTAGATCCACTTTGATCCAAGGGATTTTGGACTTTCTATGTTGGAAGATGAACAAATTTAAGATGTTTATCATCCTACTTCTCTTCCAAAACAACAACAACTTCCTCCTTGTTGGAGACACAGTCCTCTAAAATGTCCCAAGCTTGGGATTTTTAAACATTATTTTATTGTTTGGTGTGCAATTTTTGTTTGTGGGGTAGTCCCTCCATAGGTGACCCACTTCATGAACCATAGAGAGCCTACATGGAAACTTATAGTAATCCAATATTTGAGTGAAGAACCTAATCCCCAACCGATCTCTAATTTGTCCTGCAAGCCCCCTTTTAAATCTAGTTCTCGAAGAACCCTAGTGAACCTTTTGTCCAAGCGATTCCATAAGTCATTGTCTAGGGAAATAGATTTCCCCAAATAATCTGCAATGGCGATAGACCCTTGAATCCAAATATGCATGGGAAGACCAAGCATAAGTATCCAAATGTGTTGAACTACCAATGCTTCAGTTCTGGGATCAAACCCTAGGTGCCAACGTCTTAGGACCCTACTGGAAGGGCCCCAAATCCATTTTTGTGTCAAAATGGACTTTGCTTCCTTTTCATTTCAAAGCTCAAACAAATCCAACCTTTTACCAAA
>JASDQU010195502.1:3265-19688 GCA_032191745.1 Picea mariana | reverse complement strand
TTAAAATTTATAGTAGTTAAATTGTCAAAGTAGTTACCGTTCGAGTAACTAAATTGTATTCACATATATTTGCATTCGATAGTTGAATAATATAGTGTTGTGGTGTTTTCATCACAATCTTCTGTAACATTGGTATCAGATCTAGGTGAATGAAGGTAGAGGTGGATATGTCCGCATGAAGAGAATACACCATAAGAGAATTCACCTATTGCAGTTGGGAGATTCATGTGGAGAGAGAGGATCCTGCGTGGAGAGAGAGGATCATTGCAATTTGCAATCCATGTGGAGAGCCATCTCCATTGGAGAGATTGGATGATAAAATGAGAGTCGTTTCTATGTGAATCCAACTGTCAATTGGAAGAATCCACATAGATAGATGTTGTTTGAGAGAAGGTCGCACCACGAAAGTTGATTCATGAGAAGGAGGACCGCATGTGTGAGAAATTCAACAAAGTGGATTTTTCTCTGTAAGTATTTATGTTTAATAATTTCAATTAAAGACAAAATGAATTCATTAATTTCAATTGTTGGATTTGTTCTTTCCGATAAAGAAAATTATTAGGAATGATTCAGGAAAATCAAACATACTTTGATTTTTAACGATTTGTGGGATGGTACTTGTGAAAAGATTGGTGATAGGTCATATGAAAGTGAGCCATATGAGCCTACAGATTGCAAGGAACTTGCAATTTGGAAAAGAAAGGACAAAAAGGCATATACTTTGATTGTTTCCTCAACGAGTCAATGAGTGAAGAGGTAAGAAGGCATATAATTTCTTGTAAAACTGCTTTTTCAACCTTAAAGAAACTCAGGGATCTTTATGACTCGCATTGAGAACTTGGGATTATTCAAAGGATAATGAAGTTATTTAATTTATATATGAATCATAATGATCCTATGAAGTTAGCTTATGAAATTAAAGCCTTTTATCATGATATTAAAGCCACTAGTGTAGAGGTTGATTTAGAAGTTAAAATATGAAATACATGACCTTTTATCTTGAATCTCTTCAAGGTAGTTAAAATATGAAATACATGACCTTTTATAAACTTGTTGAGAAAATTGTAGATAGATAAAAATCCTTTGGGAAGAGGGAGTCACTTCCCAATGCTGCAACTATGTTTCTTGCAAAACAAGGGCATAAGTCAGATAATACACCTGCTAGAAAAAACACTAGAAACAAAGGTCGTGGAAGAATATAGTTTCGCGGAAGGGGGGGTAAAAATTATCAAGGTGACATACAACCTTCTCAACAACAACACCAGAACAAAGATAAGCAATCTATACAATGGTACAGATGTAGAAAAATGGGTCATACTACTAATTTTTGCAGAAATCCTTGGGTGAAGATTTGTGATAAGAAAGAGAAAACTCAATATAAAGATAAGAAACCATCACATAAAAGTAATCATCTTGAATTTGCACATTATGTTGTCGCACATTGTAATATTGGCATTGAAGAACTTTTTAGTACTTATTTTTCTTCTTGGAATGACACTTGGTCATTAGATACTGAAGCCACATGCTATATGACATTTAGAAAAGACTTCTTTGAGGCATTTAGTGATCAAATTGATGGAGTAGTTTACTTTGCAGACAAGTCACAATTTTTACCTTATGGAATTGGTTATGTTAGACTTAAATTACCACGATTTGTTGATTATATACTTCATGATGTTCTTTATCTGCCATAATTAAAAATAAATTTAACGTCTCTTATCCATATAATAATGAAAGGCCATTCAATTCATGTGTTTGATGGCATCATTGAGATTAGAAGAGATTTTGATAATATGGTTTTCATGATTGGAGTGGAGGATGACAATATTTTGAAACTAAATGGTACAACTTCTAATTCTCAGAATTCTACAAATTTGGCTCAACATAGTGGTACTTTGTCTTCCAGTTTGTTATGGCATGCTGGATTTGGTCACATTAATTATTATAGTCTCATAATTATGAAGAAAAAATGAATTCTAGGACTTCCTACTTTTCCAAGACAACTTTTTCAATGTGATGGATGTATTTTAGGAAAGCACAGTAAACCGCCTTTTCATGACTCTATGGATAGAGACTATAGAAATCTTGGTCTTATTCATTCAGACTTGTCTGGGTCCATGCATGTTCCATCAACAAATGGAAAAAATATTTGATAAATTTTATTGATGACTAGACAAGGATGTGCTAGATTTATTTGTTAAAAGAAAAATCTCAAGATTTTGATACATTTAGAAATTTTCATTTGTGGATTAAAAATGAAACTCAACTTAATATTGGAACCCTTAGACCTGATAATGGTGGTGAATACACATCTAAGGATTTTGAACAATATTTACAGAAAAATGGTATTAAACATCAAACCATTGTTCTTTTTAATCCACAACAAAATGGTGTGGCCTAATGAATGAATACAACTTTTCTGAATATGATCAAATAAATGATGTTTTTTAAGAATGTCAAATTAATGTTTTGGGGAGAGGTGGTTCTTTGTGCTATTTACATTAAGAATAGAAGTCCTTATGTTGGACTTCACAATAAAACTCCTTATGAAATGTGGCATAGCCATATTTGATTTGTCATGCATTTAAGAATTTTTGGTTCCACATGTTATGCTTTGATTCTCGCACAACAAAGAAATAAATTGGAAGCGAGAAGTAGAAAGTGCATTTTTCTAGGATATTCTAATACTTTAAAAGTTTATCGACTATATGAGGAAGCAAACAAAATTTTTATTGTTTATATAGATGTTATATTTATTGAGTTTGACAAATATTCACTCATTGTTGACAAGCAACTTTCTCATATTGATAGATTTCACTCTAAAAAATTCTATCATGAATGGGATAACGATCTTCCAAATCTTGAAGGGGGGATTCTTGTTTTAGATCAATCTTTGGAATTTCAATTTCCTTCCACAACTTCCCCTTCTTCTGATTCTCCATTAGAGAATGAGGATACTTTCAATGATAGCAGAGATTCTGAAGAATCAATACGAGATCTTGAAAAATCTATTATTCAACCTATTTCAACGACTCTTGAAATTGAACAATCATTGTAGCAACTAGCATGTAGATCATCACAAGTCAGGAAATTTTGAAGAAAGTATATTGAATTCACACACCTATTTCTCATGCATATGAATTTGGAAAAACAGAGACAAGAAGTTCTTCTAGACAGAGTGAAGAAAATGCAGGCAATGTTACATTAAGCTCATGTAACAAGTCCCATAGTTATTATGATTGTGAATTAAAATTATTTGTGGTTGATGAACCTGCTTACTTTCAAGAAGAAACAACCAATGATGCATGGAGAAGTGCAATGTAGAGAGAGTATAGTGCTCTCATATAAAATGGAACTTGTAGGTTGATGGACCCTCCATTCAGAATCAAACCTATTGGCTGCAAGTGGGTATATAAGAACAAGTATATTGTTGATGGCTCTCTTGATAAAAAAAAAAAATAATAATTGTAGCGAAAGGATATGCTTAGAAAGAAGGTGTTGAATACACATAAAAAATTTCTCCTACAACAAAATGGAGCACTATTCGAACTTTGTTTTCTTTAGGAGCATAAAAAGGTTGGAAAATACATCATATGAATGTTAATACTACCTTCTTGAATGGAGAATTGAAAGAAGATGTTTAGATGACTCAACCTGAAGGTTTTACCATCAAACGTCAAGAATATAAGGTATGTAAATTGGTAAAATATTTATATGGTTTGAAGCAATCACCATGAGCATGATATGAAAATTTAATTGGGCACCTTTTTAAATTAAACTACAAGCATTTCAATCTAGATGATGCAACTCTATTTTTCAAGAAAGTTGGTAAATCAGTTGTATATCTAGTTGTATATGTTGATGATCTACTAATCATAGGAAACAATGATGATTCTATAGCATCCGTTAAGAAAGAGATGAAAAAGGTTTCTTATATGAATGATTTGGGCCTACTTCATTATTATTTAGGAATTGAAGTAGGTCAACAAGCGAAGCACATTTTTATTTCTCAGAAAAATTATATTGGAGAGATATTGAGCAAATTCAGATGCAATATTGTAATTCTATTTCTACTATGATGGAGCAGAATCTAAAATTTACTTCAAATGCATGAAGTGCATTTGAATTTCCAACAAAGTACAGGCAACTTGTTGGAAGTTTAATTTATCTTACAACTACTCGTCATGACATGACTTTTGTTGTAGGAATACTTTCAAGGTTTATGCATCAGCTCTGTGAAGTTCATTGGAAGACAACAAAACGAGTGCACAAATATTTAAAATGCACACAATCATATGTCATCAAATATTCTAAAGTCTCATACTTCCATATCACTAGTTATTCAAATTTTGATTTTGATGGAGATAAAGAGCATGGGGTGTCTACTTCATGCTATTTGATGAGTCTTGGATCAACCACTGTCTCTTGGAGGTTGAGAAAACAATCAGTTCCTATTGATTCTACCACCGAAGAAGAATATGTAGCTACAGCTGAACCCACAAAACAAATTATGTGGCTCAAAAAAATCCTTGAAGATTTGTAGGAGAAACAAATGACTTCAACGCCTCTACTTGTTGACAACACTTTTTCAATTCAATTAGCCAAGAATCCTATATTTCATGATCAAACCAAGCATATAAACACCAAATATCACTTGATTTGACATGATGTTGAAGTCAAAACCATTTATCTCAGCCATTGTTCCACTTCAGAGAATATCAAAGACATCTTTACTAAGGCAATGGGACGAGAAAAAATTGAAAAAACCTGAATGATGCTTGGCATAACAAATGTCCCTTCGGATTAAGGTGGGAATGTTAACTAATCCTTCCGGGTTGAATCCTTCGGGGTTCTGTTTTCATTGTAGTATTATTTAATTAGTAATTAAACTATCTAGTAGTTAAACCGTCTAGTAGTTAAACTGTTAAATTAGTTACCATCTGAGTAACTAAATTGTATTCACATATATTTGCATTTGATAGTTGAATAATATAATGTTGTGATGTTTTCCTCACGATGGACTGTAACAACTTCACATCCGTATAAGATAAGAAAAGTGACAACAATATCAACAAATATTTTTTTCTTATCCCGCACCCCAAGTTCTGCTAATCTACATTTGTTTTCAAGTCCATAATAAGCCTTCAACCCTCCATTTATAATTTTATTAACACTATAGTTCCAATTGAACTTGTGATGAATATTAATTCCAATGTATTTGTATGAAGGCACTTCCTCCAAGCTATTGTTTTCATATATGAAAGTGTCATGGGTGATTTTTTGGACTTGATTATCATAACCTTCGTTTTGTCAGTGTTCAAAGTCATACCCATACTAGAATAGAAGTCATTGAGTATTCTTATATGCTTACTGAGGTCATAGTGATTTATTGCCATAAGAGTAATAACATCAACATATAAAAGAAGGATTATGACTATACTAGTGAGAGTTGGGATAGTACAACCAATTATCTTCCAACCAATCTTCTAGCTTATCAATGCATATCCCAAAGATGGTAGGGGACATGGGAAAATATTGCTTGACACCTATATTACAATTAATTTCTTTCGACTAGTCCTCAGTGTTCCTAAACATGGAAAGAACTTTCTCATATAGATTTATTGCAACAACTCTTAGCTCAGAAAGAACTTTTAGCTATTCTAACATATTCCAAATGTTAGTCCTAGGAACTGTGTCAAACGATTTTCTAAAATAAATGAAACAACAAAGGAGATTGGTTTTATTATTTTGATGCTCTTCTGCAATGATCCTAAGAATAAAACTATGGTCCGCAATTGAATGATAGCCTTAAAAGTCAACTTGGTCTTTAACTTTTTTCCATGTCTTTCAAGCCATATGCTAGTTCCTTCTTCTCCAAAATACATTTGCATAGCTTGGTTAAGATGGGGATAATCATAATGGTCCTATAATTAGAGCGACTACTTTTATCTCCACTTTAAAAGATACGAACAATGAGGATTTGAGTCCAAGGTTTAGGGACGTCGTGCTTGACTACTAAATCAAAGAGCTTTTGTATGTGGGGGATGAGAATGTAGGTCCTCCAAGTTTTAATATTTTATCTTGGTAGCCTTCAATGTCCTTAGCTTTCCCTTTAGCGAGTTTCTTAACCCCAAACTTTATGTTTTCTATAGAAAAAACTTCATCCTCTATAAAAATGTTTGGAATGTTGTCTACAACAATAGGGGATTCATAAAGTTTTTTGAGGTAGGAGTTTCAGTCCTTTGGGGGAATCATTCAATTTTTTTTTAATTTTTACGAGTCAATTTGCTTTGATAGAACTATCTATGCTTTTTTTGCTCTCTATTTATGTAGTGCCTCTTTTTCCTTTTAATATTACACTCATTGTCATACCAATACATAAATTTATTAATGGAAGTGTAGAGAGTTGTGCTACAATTATGATATATGTCTTCAATATTATTCTTATATTATAGAATCTTTAATTCACTATTTAAGTGTTTTAAGAAAAGGTAAACTTTATTTTTGTATACACAAATATTTTTGATTATTATAATTTTCTTCAATATAACTTTAGTACATGACAAAATTTAAAATTAACCAATATTAAAAATTGAACCACTTTATTAAACCATTGTATATTGTATATAATATGTATTATATAATCATATATAATAATCAACCATAAATTTATTATCAACTAAAACTTTTGTAATAATAATATATAATAAATACTGTTAAAAAGTTATCTTATATTAATATTTTTCCAATTATTATAATCATATATACTAATTAGCCTTGTATTCATGCAATCTTACAGGAATTTGTTATTAATACAAACACATTAAATATGTTTTTCTTAGTATTGAAGACAACTTAGCAGAGCTTACGGAATCGCAATAATCCACAGATGATGGCGGTTCAGTTTATATTCGGGTTTGTAATATAACTCCTTTCACGTATCGATGCAGGGAACAAGTGTCTATTGTATATCACCTTTGCTGGCAACGGAGGCGATTGAGATGCAATTGGTTTGACTATGGATATCGATTGGGGGAAGGGTTGGAATTTGGATTCATTTTTAAAATATATATATATATATATATATATATATTTTGAAATTTTGTTCACTTCAACCATAACAATGAAGTTTTTATAGTTAATTAATCTTTTAATATTAAAGTTTTGATTAAAAAATTGCTCTTCAATAATTTAATAATTGAAATTATATTAAAACTTATAACTTTCAAGATCAAGTTACAAAATGATTGTAAACTAGATATTATTTTCACATACACTTATTCCTTTTTCATTAGATTAATCATACTTTATTAATTTTCTCATCTTCAATGTTGAAGACTTTAAATCTATAGATAAGGAGAAAAAGAGACAAGAAGAAAAATACAAATATGAAGCAAATCAGGCAAATCCATTCTCAAAAAAACTATGAAAAAGCACATTCTCTAAAAGAGACTATATTTAATATAAGTAGAAATGCTTGTTTAAATAAGTTTTAGGAAAAAACTTTACAATAACATCACCCTTGATATATTTTAAATCTTTCAAATCTTTCACAGCTTATACTCTTCTCTTATATATGATTTTCCTTTGGAGTTTGAGTGGTAAAACTTGGCTCAGCCGAGCATAAGTTTTTAATGTGATTGTGTTGGCTCAAAAATAAACTCTTTGTTTTCATTTTCTCCGGAACAAGAAGATTTCCATAGTGTGGCAACTTATTATTGTCATGTGATAAGAGGAAAATTTCATGAATAAAATTGAATTTTTTTTACATGAAAATTTTACATAAATTTATATTCTATATTCAAATAATTTATATTTAGGTTGTTTTTTTTGCATTCTAAAAAAATTCTAAACTTTTGAAAATGTAAACTAGATTTTCTATTTTGTTTTTGGCTGTAAGGACTGCAACTATGAAGCCAAACGAGCTGGGTAGTACTAGGTTTTATAGTATTTTATAAACAAGAAAGACAAATCGCTGCACCAAACTGCGCTTTTCACGGTGCTGTCAAGAGTACCGCGTAAAGCCGTCATACAGAGAATATTAGTTTGGTAGAAAATATTAAATATTAATATTTTCAAAGATTGGAGATACTAAGATATTTTCTGTTGTTGCTCGAAAACGCAAGTGCAAGAATTTTGGTTTGGGTGGAAAATATTAAATATGGGATGATTGTAAATTTCCAACTATATTTATGGCATGAGCGATATTTTTTTTGAGACTCTTGAAAATTCATGTGCATATGTTAACATTTTAGCTTTTTAGTTTAGGAAAATATTAAATATTAAATTAGTGTAAATTTCAAAAATATTTATGGTATTAGCTATATGTTTATTCTTAAATATTTTGATTTTTTAAGATTTATTATATGAAAAAGGAAATTTATGTTTGATATTTAATATGAGAGTGAAGATGATGAATAATAAAGAAAATATATATAATAATATATGTTTTTTTTATTATTATCTTATATATGGGGATGAAGGAATTATAGAAAAAACATATATAATATTATATGTTTTTTTCTATTATTCTCTTAATCCCACTCTCATATATGAGGGAATAATTATCTGAAGATTTTGTAAAGTTTTAAAAAAGTTTAACATATTTTTTTTTAATATTTTAAATAATGAATAAAGAGAGAAATAAAACTTTCGTAAAAAATGATATTTGCTCTTAAATGAGAAATGAGAATCCACGTAAAATATAAGAATAGTTTCAAAACTCTAACATAAATTACTACAGCAAAATCTATTTTAATACAATAAATTGTGAAATTTTACATGCTAATATGTTTAGTATATAATACTTGGTTATATACTATTGTGTTTTAATAATTTAAAATAAATAACAATAATATGTTTAGTAAATAATACTTGGTTATATATTATTGTGTTTTAATAATTTAAAATAAATAACAATAATGTAAAATGTGACTGTATCTTATTATTATTATATATATAGAAATTTTATATGTTAATATTTTTTAATATATATACTTAGCTATATATTATTATTATGTTTTAATAATTTAATGTAAGTGATAATAATGTGAAATGTAATTGTATCTTATTATTATAAGAATAATTTAATTATATATATAAGATTTAGTGACACTATTAATATTTTTAACTTTCTAATTTAATAAAATTATGGTGTTTTTGAAAAGTTATTAATATTATTATTATATATATAGAAATTTTATATGTTAATATTTTTTAATATATATACTTAACTATATACTATTATTATGTTTTAATAATTTAATATAAGTAATAATAATGTGAAATGTAATTGTATCTTATTATTATAAGAATAATTTAATTATATATATAAAATTTAGTGACACTATTAATATTTTTAACTTTCTAATTTAATAAAATTATGGTGTTTTTGAAAAGTTTTAATAAAATTTTAAAGAAATTCAAATAAGTTTTTATTTTTTAAGATTTGATAAACCAACTTTAATTTAGTAAATTATTATTATCATATATACATGATTTAATACATAAATATTAATATTATATGTGATATATAAATATTTAGTACATAAGTATTAATATTCTATGTGATGTGTAGTTAAATATATAGTTGAGTATAAAAATTAAACAAATATTAGAAATTTATGTATAATAATAATTATGGTCAAGTATACAGAGATATACTTACCCTACTCAAGGAGGAAACACATGTTCTTAACCATTAGGCCAGCTGAAGTTGTATTATTAAGTGATGATATTTATAGTAATTACATTATTATTTTATAAACTTAGTATATTATATTATTTTATATTTTTTTTATAATTTATAATTGATAATAATGATATGATTTATATTTTTAGTTTAACATATATTTAATTGTATAATTTAATAATACAAATAATTAAAACTAATATAATTTAATATACAATTTATAATGGTTAAGAACATGTGTTTCGTCCTAAGAGGTCACATGTTCAAATCCTACTTAGAGGTATGCTTTATATATAAAATATCGATATCATTCCTGATAGAACATCGATGGAAGCATTTGACACTTTTACCTTGAATTTAGAAATGAAATATTTTACAATTTCCATGTAAGGTACCATATATATTATAATAGCATAAAACCACAACATGAAAATGGCAGCGAAACAACACAATATATGAAACCACAACATGAAAATAATACCTTTATTGATAGGAAAAAATATTTACTTGCCTCTTCGAGGGGGGAACCTCTAGAAGAACAACACTCTATTACAATAATTCTCAAGACAAAGAATTATTGTGTCCTCAACTCCTATTTCTACTAAATCCATCTAACAAAATAACAATCTAGAGGAAGATCTTTCTAGAAGAGAAAGCTTATATTAGGTCTTCTTACATTTGACTTATTCTTCCTTATTACTAAGCCTTATTAATATCAACCTTTATTCAATGGAAAATGTATTATTCTACCTATGTGAGGGGTTATGGAGGTTAGGTCCCTAACATGCCCTCCCCCTTAAAAACAACCTTGTCCTCAAGGCTTGAGATAGTGAAATTGATGCATAATGGTGGCCATCTCCCAGGTGGCATCTTCTGGATTTATATCCTTCCACTGAACAATAAATACTTTGATAGTGAGTTGGAGGACACGATGCTCACGCTGGTCCAGGACTATTTTTGGTTGTAACCAAATAGAACCTTCTTCATCCAACTCAGGGAGACTGGTCTAAGTATGGCACTGAGTGTTGATCACTTTCTTTACGTAGGAAACCTGAAAAACAGGGTGGAGCTTAGAATGACTGGGAAGCTCTAACTGGTAGGCCATGGACCCCACTTTCTTGAGAATACGGTATGAACCATACAATTTGGGGGTGAGTTTTTGACAGTGCTAGGCTTTGATTGAATTTTTCTTATAAGGTTACAGATAAAGAAACACCTAGTCCCTTTTAGCAAATTGACGTTTAGAACAAACTTGATCTGCTTGTTCTTTCATGCAATTATGAGCCATGACCAAATTTTCTTTGAGAGTACGAAGGATGGTCATGTAGAATGTAAGAGTTTGACCCACTTGCTTAACCTTGGACATTCCTAACATGTATGATACAACTAAAGGTGGTGGTTATCCATAAACGACTTTAAAGGGAGTCATGCAAGTGGTTGTGTGGTAAGAAGTTTTGTACCACCATTCAGTGAGGGTAACCACTAAACCCATTAATTATGTCTATCATGTACAAAACACCTCAAATAGTTTTCCAAACACTTGTTTAATGCTTCAGTTTGGCCATCAGTCTAAGGATGATATGCTATGCTGAGGTGTAATTGGGTTCCCTCGAGTAAGAACAATTGTTTCCAGAAAGTGATAGTGAAAGTGGAATCACGGTTAGACACAATAGAATGAGGCATGAAATGGAGTTTGAAGATATGGTCCATAAAAAACTGAGCTACGATGGAGGTAGTGAACGAGTGTTGAAGAGCACATAAATGAGCATATTTGGAAAGATGATCCACTATTACCATGATGACTGATTTATTGCCTGATTTAGGTAATCCAACAATGAAGTCCATAGAAATACATGATACCTTTCTAAAAAATCTCGTCTTGGTGCCAAAAGTACCCTAGAAAAACATACGGAGCATGTTGCAGTTCTTGGATCAGCCTTGAAATTTTGGGGTCTTGCAACCATTCCTGGCGAACCTCCTAAAACCAATCTATGACAATGAATGAGAGGGAAAAAGGAGACCCATGCTATTAATATTTCCTAGAAAGGGCATCAACCACCATATTTTCTTTTCTTTTTTTCTCGATGATCTCATAATCATAGACAAACAACTTGGTTACCCATTTTTGTTGCTCTAGGGAAGAAATTCATTGTTCCAGAAAATACTTGAGGCTTTGATGACTAGTTTTGATTTGGAAGCATTTCCCCAAGAGATAAGGATTCCAAAGATACACAACATGAAGAATAACCAACATTTCCTTTTCATAGGTGGAATGGCCCAAATGGCACTCAAACAATTGTTTGTTGGTAAAATCCAAAGCTATACCATCTTGCATGAGAAAAACCCCAATGCCTTTTCCCGAGGCATCACATTCTAGTACAAAGGGTTTGTTGAAGTCAGGGAGAGCCATAACCAGAGTAGTGCACATAGACACCTTAAAATCTTGGAAGGCATGATCAGATGTTGGAGTCCAACTGAAATCATTCTTTGCAAGGAGCATTGTGAGAGGAGCAAATTTTTTTCCATATTTCTTAACAAGCTTGCGATAATAGCCAATCAAACCCAAGAAGCCACATAAACATTTAAGAGTTTTTGGGCGCAACCAATCCTACATAGCTTCAATTTAATTTGGATCTACCCGGACACCATCCTTGCCAAAAATATGTCCTAGGTACTCAACTTCAGAGGCTCCAAAGGCACATTTAGACTGCTTAAGAAAAAGTTTGTGCTAAGATATTAGTTGGAGGACTTGATCCACATGGGTGAAATGTGTTTGTCAGGTTTTTCTATAGATGATAATATCATCAAAGAAAACCAAGACAAAGTCACAATGGAAAGAACAGAAGACATGATTCATGAGACTTTGAAAAGTGGAGGGAGCATTGTAACAGAGGCCAAATGGAATAACCAAGAACTCATAGTGAACCTCATGAGTTATGAATGTAGTCTTGGGAATTTCTTCTTCTTTCATACGAATATGGTGGTAGCCAAAGCAAAAATCAAGTTTGGTAAAACACTGAGCACCACTTAATTCATCCAAAAGGTCATCAATGATAGGAATGGGAAATTTGTCTTTGACGGTGAGTTTGTTGAGAGCTCAAAAATCAGGACACATGTGCCAAGTACCTTCTTTCTTGAGTACCATGACTACTGAAGAAGAATAGGGATTGGTAATGGTACAGATGATATTGAATTCTATAAATTCTTGAACAAGCTTATTAATTTCATTCTTATAGGTGAAGGGATGATGATAAGGGAAAACATTTGGAGGAATATTTTCTATAACAAGAGGAATTAAACTATCATGGACACCACGAGAAGGTGGAAGTCCCTGGGGGTTTGAAACATAACTTGGTGTTGTGAGAGGATAGATTGGAGGTTGGGATGTACATAGGGTGTCTCAACCACATGAATGGAATGAAGTTCGGAAATAATGCTAGAATAGCATTTTCTGAGGAGCTTTTACATTGGATGGGAACTGATGATCTCTAGTGACCCTACCGTGATTCCTTGGAAATGGTGTTGTTGGCACTCTTGATGGAATTGAAAGGTTAATATATGGAAATCCATGGTGACAGGGCCAAGAGTGTGGAACCATTCTTCACCAAGTACAATTTCACAATCGCCCATGTCAATAAAAAACATATAAAATTTCAGGTGATATTGGCCAATTTGGAGGCACAAGTTTTCACAATGCCCTCCGCATTTCATGGAACCCCCATTGGAAATTATGATTTCAAAATTATTAACTAGACAGATATAGAAATTCACTTCTTGGGAAATGAAATGATGAATAAAATTATTGGTGTTGTTGCTATCAAGTAAAACGATGACTTTTTGGTTCTTAATGTAGCCAATTAATTTGAGGGTTTGAGGAGTAGAGAAACCTGTGAATGCATTGAGAGAAATCATTGGTTCAACTGTCGACAAATGAGAGGGTGGAGGAATATCCTCTTATGTGGGTAGTTTGGGTACATGAGACACATTTTCCTCCTATTCAGAAACATCCTCAGACATAGCCATAAAATTTTTTTGTTCCTTACACTTGTGCCCCAAAAAATACTTTTCATCACAATTATAAAAAAGACTCTTAAGTTGGCATTCAACCATTTCATCCCGAGTCAATTTCTGGATCTTGAGGGGAGTGGTAGGAGTGGCGGGAAGGGGGGGTTTAGGGCAAGGAATAAGGGGTTTTTTCGATTTTGGGAGGATATGACTTGTTGTGCTTCCTTGTCTTGTTTTGTAGCTTCCAACCAAGTATAGGGGAGATCCACGAGGACACGGGCACATATTTCATCTTTGAGGCCACCGATAAATCATTCCATAAAAAAACATCTTTCATGCCCTATGTTCTAAAAGATAATTCCTCAAAGGGAGCTATAAACTCTTCCATTAGGCCATTTTGTTTCAACTTGGTCAAGTGACCTAAATGATGGGTGTCAATTTCAAATTAGTCATAGAGATATGCAACAAACTGTGTCAAAGACAAATACCCTTGGCGTTCCATTTTACACCATTTCCACCATTTCCATCGTTCAGGATCCAAATGGAGAACACCATAATGAAGTTTGTCTAGCTCATCAGTAATGCCATGCAAAGAGAAGTAATGTTCCATTTGGGTGACCTGTCCTGTGGGATCTGAGCCATCAATTTTTTTCACATCCACTCTAAGAAGGCATAGATCACGCTGAAAGTGATGGGACAAAAAATTCAGGGAATTGGAGAAACTCTCACCTTCAGGTTGCAAAGCTTGGTCATATGAGTTAAGGTCTCCAGGAATATTCATCTTAGTGCAGAGATAGGAAGTGAAGGATTCAAGTTGGGCATAGAGGTCCCATTTCAGGGTTTCCATTTTGGTGTCTATGGTGGAATGCATTTTGGCATTGATGGTGGTAACATTGGCACTATGTTTCCGCACTTCATGTTGTGTCTCAGAGAAATTATATGACAATGCACTGAGGCGTGATTCAAGGTATTCACTATGGGTGTGGTCCATGGTGAAAGGGGGAACATGAAAGATGTGGGTGGGACCACACATAAAATGGGTTATGGGAGAAGGGTATCACAATGATCAGGGAAAAGAGGTGAATCCAATGGGGTAGGTCCCAAATAAGGGGGCCGAAAGGGGGTTGAGACCAAAAAGGATTTTTTTTTTAAATGACAGGTGTTAGCACCATAAGTCACCTCTGGATTGCGGTAGAGGTAATCCCAATACCCATCAATTTGTATGTCATAATGAATAATTTAAAGGGGGTCGAATGGGCGTGGACTCAGGATAATATCGTTTTAACTCAGAAAACTGGACCAGCATGCACCTGCAAATGAGGTTTTGATTCAACTTTAGTCAGTAAGTTGTAGTAAGGGTGAGAAGGAGGAAGAAATCAAGGAGAAAATGAAAATGCCTTCTTTGGACAACATGTCTTCCACTAGCCTAAGGAGGAAAAACTCAAAAAACAAGATCTTCTTGCATTTGGAGTTCAGGAGACTGAAAATGCTATAACCAGGATATGATCGAACATCCATTACAACTCAGTCATAAACATCCATGTGAACATTCAGTATCAGAGGCAATAAATCATGGAAACATGAAACTGACTTTCATTAAACTAGAAGTCTCAGATCGAATTACATAACCATATAACCAGAGTGCTTTATAAAAACTTTATAATGCGGGAGCGCAACTCAACCATCGACCCTCACAAAATATCAAAACTACATACATATACTCAAAAATTTGCCCAACAGAGGTGTGCTCAAGCTTCTCGTCCAATGCCATACGCCCGTGACTTCTTAGTTAGACTACGCATGCAATCTCCTCTATGCATGCCTTCCCCTATTAGACATAAGCTCTCCTCTACCAGTCCTTTTTGGATTTCCATTTATGGGGTGAGACGAGTTCTCAACTATCGCCTCACTTCATTAACTGCCTTTTCTCAGGATTGAAATGTGGCTTAATGCTCAAGGGGGTGGCCACACGCTTCTCTCAGATAGGACACTATATAAATGTGTGATTGCGGGGCTGCTCAAAGGTGGTTTGGGTTCACACTGCTTTTGAGCCCACAATCCACCACCTTTTTCCACATATTACTTTTGCCAAACCATGGCTTCAATTGTGAGACCGCTCAAGAAAATTATCGCTCGAGCACATCGCATCCCCGCAATGGACTGTGGTCGTTGATCTTGTGATATTGGGAGAGGATTTATGATCAGTGGCTCAAATCTTCCCTCTTTAGATAAATGAATCAGATCTTCCCTTTTCAAATAAACGACTGAGATCTGCTTCGGGACTTCGGGCTTCGACCTTTCTCATGGTGCTATACTTCGTGCAATTTTGAAATCCCAAATACCCGGGGGCCGTTAATCTGGAATTCTCCTGAAATATCCATCGCTGACAAAGCTCAACATGTATGTTTGTATTTTGAGCCCGAAATGAGCTGCTCTACATGCTACGCTCAAACACTTCCTATGAAGACCATGAACTTGGACGACCTATTTCCCTTGACAACTATATGTGATAACAGCAGGTATGAATACGATATAAATGAAAACAGGAAGCTAAAGGGATATGTCTCAAATAAGGGTACGGGAAGGCCCAGACTATTTTTTTTACCCTTGCGAAGTTATACTCCGATTTGAATAATACTGCAGTGGCAAAGTATCCAAATTCTTAATAGGAAGAAATTTGTAGTAATTTCTCAACCTGAATGTAGGGGGGAAGGTTGCACAACAATA
>JASDQU010195501.1:0-19688 GCA_032191745.1 Picea mariana | reverse complement strand
CAATCCGCAAAAGGGGATTTGGTCCTTATACAATTACCGACTTAGTTAATCCTCAATGGGGATTAACCTAACAATAAAAATAATAATAATGACATGATTAATCCACAATGGGGATTTAATCAAATAACAAAATAATAAGAATGCTCTTCGCAGTTACATTATTTCAACAAGATCTAGTAGCATGATCTGTTTCAAAAGGAATTTATCTCAATAGACAAGATCCCCAAAAATAGGAATTTGTTATCTTTTTGTTGGAATCTTTTGTAACAAGACTCCTAAATGGAGGAGGATCCTATGTAGCTCCTTGGTTTCTACATCCTTAGGGTAGAGAGAGATAATTCACTATATATGAATTTTATTTTGATAAATAAAGGGTTGGATTCATGATCCAATAGAGGAGAGAGATAGAGGAGCAATTTAGTTTCTCATTTGTAAGCCTAAGGGCCTATTTATAATGACATTTTTTTCCATTAAAGATTCATGAGAGTTGTTATGATATGGTATTCTTTGTTTTCCAATTTATTTGTTATCTTCTTGCTTGAATATATTTCATGTCTTGAGGATCATAGTTGCCATTGATTGATGGATTCAAGAACAACATATGATCTGTTGTAGCTTGCCCATTAAATCATTGTTCATTGTTTAATCAATCTTTAATCTGTTGCAGAAAGGATCTCTGTACAATGGATGTTATTCCTTTTGTCATATTCACTATGCTTATACTCATCATTATATATCCCTTTTGTATGATATATAGTTTGATTTCCTTTGATCTTTAGGATGTTATGACTCCATGCCCAATGGAATGCCTCTGTAGAAATTTTGGTGCCCTCTCCATTTATTTCCCAGTCTTGTTGATCCACCTACTCAAACCAATTCAATCTATTTATATTTTGATGGGTACTAGGCTTACACCTACAACACTCTAGGTGTGACTTCTAGTGCTAACATGTTTTGTGTCGTTGTCGGGGATGACAATGAAGACACCTTCCCTGTGTGAACTATGATGATCAGAGATCTCTATGGATGGTGAAATTAATCTAGACACTTTTAGATTGATTATATTTCATCATGGTGACTCCACTGTTCATATATCTATTGGAAACTCTACTATTTTGAAATGGACAAGATCCTAGCCCAGAGGTATGATTTCTGTGATTTTTCAAAGATAGTTGGTCTTCCAAATCCAGTTCCTAGTAAAGATGAATGGGAAGGTTTCGTTCCCATATTTAGAGGAGAATATTGGGAAGTACCAGCTGAACACTTGCTATATTTCAATGATTTTATTCATCAACTTCATATCGTGCATGAGGATGTTCAGATCAATATTTTCAGGTACTCATCAGAGGGAATAGATCGTGACTGGTGTCAATCTCATCCATTTTCCAGTGTCAACTCTTTGACATGTTTTCATGCTTCTTTTAATTTTTTTTGTGAGTATTTTTCTGTTGAACATCTTTATGAAAAATGTTTTGATGAGTTTTCTTTACTTTGTAAAGACTTTTCTTGTCACGAAAAGCATACATGTGATGAAGAATTTTCCATAGAAGAAAGTACTTTTCATGATGATCAAGAGGTTTTGAATGATCTTCATTATGATATTCCTTCAGAAGAAAATGGACTAGAAGAAGATAGACATGTCGATGATACATTACCTGTTGACATCTCTCATTTTCAGCTTGATTATTACGAATGTAAAAATGAGCTAGTCCCAACTATAGATCTTGAGATCCCATTTCATATTCACCCATATGCACTGCAAATTGGTGAAAAGAGTGGAAATATATTGCAATAGTTTTCAGTCCATCCCATGCTTGAATTAGCCAAGGAGGAATTCATTGATGAGCCACATCAAGTTTTGTATGAATTTAAAGATCATGTTTCTATTTATATGGAGAAGTTTTGCAACAATAGATTTTCAATTGTTTTCATCATAAGAACAAAGTTCTTGGATTGTAAGTATGATTTTCCAAGGAAGTATGTGTGGTTCTCATTATGTATCTATTGTTACTTAGTTCTAAGTTGTCGAGATGAGGATGAATATCATTTAATCACAAAGTTATTTGTATGGTTACTGAGGAAATTTGTATATATTTGAAGGTTTCATTTTTCAGGAGTTAGAAGTAGGAATGTATATAAATAAGATTTCCATGCAAGCATTTGGTTTTTAGTTTCAATGCAACCTTCAATTTTCATTTCGATTCCAGTGTGAGATTTGTTTTCAGCAGTGCGTTTTCAGGATTTGAATAATTTACAAAAATTTGGAAGGAGGTGAAGGACTCTATAGACCAATGGATAAGGAACTAGAACTGCATGTTCTTGGAGCCTCACAGGGAGGTCTCCATCCCCTATGGAGCCATATGCTATCACATATAATGTGAAGGGAGTAAAAAACACCTTTTTCTTTTTTGAGTCAAAGATCATGTTTTTCTTCTTCCAAATCAACAAGAAAGTTCGCAATGTACTTATGAGTACCTTATGCGCTCATATTTTGTTATTGCAAATAATAAACATGTCAAGCATATTTTGTGATTTTCAATGCCTTCATTTAATTATATTTTCAAGGATTTTTTCATAGGATGTCTAACATTTTCCTTGAAGTGCAATATTTGATTTTGAACTTGGTACTGCAAACTGGCATTGCAAACTTGGCGCTGCAAAATGTTGTTGCAGATTGTTAGCACATAGAATGTGAAGGGGGTCAAAAACACCTTGGTTTTGTTTTATTTTGAGTCAAATGTCATGTTTATTTTCTTCCAACATAATAGGAAAGTTCACAATGTACTTATGAGTACCTCATGCACTTATATTTCATTATTGCAACTAAGAAACGTGTCAAAGAGATTTTATGATTTTCAGCGCCTTCATTTAATTAGATTTTCAAGGATTTTTTCATAGGATGTCTAACATTTTCCTTGAAGTGCACTATTTGATTTCGAACTTGGTACTACAAACTTGGTGCCGCGAAATGGCATTGCAAATTGGCGTTGTGAACTGTTCAAATTCATTTGCTACAAACTTTGAAATGCATTTCTATGGTGCCCTGAATTATTCCTACTTGTCCATACTATAAAATTGACCTCATTGTATCTTTTCATTTGCAAATAAGTCATCTTTCCCACTGAACATGTCATATTTGTGAACTAGTTTCTCTGACTCTGCATCACTAGCGCATATTGTGAACTATGCGCTATGAACCCTATGTTCCAGAATTGTTGAAACCCTAGTCTTCTACATCAATTTGAAGTTCATTCTTAACCCATTGAATGAAACAACTATCAAATATGAGGTGTATGGTTAATCATTTGTAAAACCTATCTCAAAATTGCATACATCATTTGCGCTGCAAACTAATATTTATGTTGTTGAAACTCTGTTTTAGCAAAGGATTCTCACATGTCTTCCTTTCATTTCAAATCTCAGTGGCTGATCCATTATCCCTCTTATTGGAAGTGTGTTTCATCACATACCTTGATGTGTATAGAGTGATGTGTATAACATTTTTCACAAGGTGATATTTAGGAAAAACAATACTACCATTGAAACATTAAATTCTTGTGTATTTTGTTTTCACACACCTAGTTGTCATAAGAAATTATAGAAAGCATCCAAACAGTGATTATACATGTTATCCAAGGTTGCTATCAAAATTATATCCAAAGATAGAATATAAATACATTGATATTCCAAAAAACAACAACAGTTTTGGTCAAATTGTTTGTTTCATGCATTTTTACAATGTTTTTGGTGATGTCTATGAGTTTTAAATCATAATTAGCAAATTTTGGTGTTTTCCTCCAGTCATATATCAAGGTAATGAAGTTTTGCAACATATCAAGGCAACTGGTATGATTTTTGAGATGTTAAATCATTGGAAAAGTGAAACAATATGCTACAGGAAATTTCGTAGCGCCTAAACTCACTAGCATTGCGAACTTTAAATTTATGACAGTTTGTAAGAAATTAGCACACAACAGGGGATTGTTTTTCTCATAAATTTTGAATTCCCATATGGGTTTCTATGAAATTTGGCATGGAGTAAAAAAATGATTTTTTTAAATTTCTGACACAAAATCAGCCCAACCCAATTCTTAGTTTGGGAGAAAATTCAAAATCATCACCTATGGGAAAGTGTTACACCTCAAAATTACTCACTTAATTAGTGTCGCAAGTGTCATCATTACGAGTATTGTAAGTGTCACATCTTTTCCGCAAGTGTCACATATTGACTATAAGTGTTGCAAGTGTCACACACATCATACTACCATCTTTCCCATGTCGTTCCCTTAACAACATCACAAAGACACTTAAGACACCTCAAAGGCTAGTTTGGAAGAAGAGAAATCAATTGACAGGAAGTACAAACCTTTTTCCATTGGAAGAACTACTAAAAAATGAATTTTGGAGAGGAGTGCACCCCTACCCATTGTCAGAGAGTGTTGGTGCTCCCTGAGCCTCTTTGGGGAGTGTTTGAGAACCCTGTGCACTCTTTTGGGGGAGCGCTACCCCTTTTCTGAGAAAATTTTGGGTTTGTTGAGGCAAATCAGGGAAGAATCCCTCAATTCTTGAACATGGTTGGATTTGAATAGATGGTCAAGGAATGATATTAGGGAAGATCCTCAACTGAAGGATAGGAATCCTCAACTTAGTCCAAATACATCTCAAGTGGTTGGACCTCTCCAAGGTCATATAAGGAGGCCTTCTCATGGTGAAAGGTACACTGGATATTGAGAATTACATAACTTATGATCTCTTGAGTGAGATGTCATCAAATAAATTGGTGGAGATTATTTGAGCAAAGGGGTTGGGCAAGGAGAACTGGAAGAAACTATTGCACCTTCATTCAAGGGTTTGTAAGTACTTTTACTTGTTCTCATTAATAATCAATGCTTGGCTCATTTCTTTTAAACTTATGCTTGTTCCATATGAGTTTGTTTGCAGTATATGGATCTATGTTTGAGCTACTATCAGTAGAGTAGGAAGTCTTTTATACCTTTTTTTGTTTTACAGGACCTATCAGAGAGCTCAGGATCGAAGATTAGCCTGGACTTTGCAAGGAAAAACATCGCTAATAAGGTACATATCTTTCTCCTTCTCTTTCATTTATTATCTTGATTAGATCAAAAAGGAAGTCAGTGACCATGTTAAGCACTTTTCTGTCTTGGCCTTAAGAGTCTAGAGACCAAGAGGGAATCCACTTGTCCGCAGGGGGATTCACCTACAACAGAAATTGGTGACTCCATTGGGGAGGAGATACGATTTTTGTTTCCATTCCCAGATCTTATTTTGGCCCTTTTCCCACTGATTTGATATTCTCCATATTGTCATGTTGATTCTTAGATTTTTTTGCTTGGCTCTTTATGTCATCATGATCACCCTGATTGACTGAATTTCCTTGATTTTTTGAGTTTTTAGGCTTTTTTCTGAGTTCTTGGAGCAAAGTGCTCCCCTCCTGTTGTTTTCAAAGTGCTAGAACTCCCCTTTAGCCTTACACAGATCCCTGGAACACTCTGGTGCTCTTTACACTAGAGTGCTACCCCATTTTTGTGAGAAATTCTCCAGAATATTCATCTTCTGAAGCTATTTCTTGGTTTTGGATTTTTCTCAGGGTCCCATACTCTAAGTCCATCTTGATATTGGATTTCAAACACACTTATTTATGAGAATTCATCCTCTTTTGTCAGGGAATTTGTGATTTTATTTCCTTTCTTTGAAGTCACTCTTTGTCTTTGCTGACCTAGAGTTAACTTCTTGTTTTCTTCTCCTTTATTTGACCGAGTGGAAACTTTTGTGAGGAAATCCAAAGGTTTGTGAACCTTTTCATTTGGTCTTTGAGGGAAAATTTCCATCATTTCTCTTTTTTTTGAGGTGTTTTAGTTCTTGTTTGCAAATTTGGTCATTTTTGTCCTTCTTGTTTATTCACAACGTGAGTGTATTTTTTGTTTTGTGTGAAGTTTGCTTCTCATTGTTTAATCCTGAACTATGATTGACATTTAGAAGTATTTCATTTGATTATCATTCACATATAAACAAAAGGAATGATTTTAGTGATTGGTTTGGATATTGGAAGGAATTTATGAAATTTTTAGCATTGCATTGGATTTGATTGAGAAACACTTGTATGAGGACATTGCATATTAATGTTTGATAGTGAAAACAACCTTTTCTCTTTCCCTTAAATAGGCCTTCATCGAAAGAAATGATTTATTATCATTTTCTTGTGCATTTTTAAGAATTGAATTATCATACCATCAGTTTCATTGTCATACACCCTTTGAGTAAAGAACAACTGTAAAATCATTGCTAATTAAAATTTATCTAGAACATTTTTGTTTTTAGGATCTTCCACCAACATTAGAATAGGATTAGCACTTTGGATTAGTCTGTGAGTACAACTCTCCAAAGTTTTCAAAATGAACATTAACATCCTAAGATAGGGAGATTCAAATTCAATTGACGTATAGGCTTTCTGGGATTCTCCTCTCACACAGGGGTTACGCACAAGGTCGCATTCGGTTGAGTTACGGAGATTATCCCTCTGTGGTTCAACTGTTTGTAGTGGTTAGATCATATATTGGGGGTCACTTGAAGGTATGCCCATGATTATGTGTGGAGCCTCTCGAGTTGATTTCAGACTTGTTATCGTGTCCATACATTCGGATCAGACTGTTGATTGTACCCACCCAGGGGTTGACTATGAGTTGGTGTCCTTAGTTTCCATAATCCTTAGGTACGTACATGAGGTGACGATGAAGGGAAGTCTCACCTTACCTGGAACAAACATTGGTCAAACTCACTCGGGATCCTTGGAGGGTAAATCCACAATTACTGCATGGAAGCTTGCACCAAGGTGAAAGTCCATTAAGAAGGTCACCATTGTTACTGTTCCACCATATCCTAGCCCCATCTTGACTTGGTCACACGACGTTGGATTTCATCACCAACTAGTACGATCATCGAGATAAGTCTTGTTTTATTGGTTTTGATTCCTAGATTTTATTAGCATATGTTATTTCTTTTTGTTAGTCGGCCCTAGATTTTTAGCGTGTACTGTTATTCTCCAAAATTGAGCGTATGGACAATAAAGATCTTCGTCGATTGCATAGGATGCAAGAGATGAATCCAAAAGGCTATGAACCCTTACTTCCTAACCCTTCGGAAGATAACTACCGTGGAGAGGTAGAAAATCAATCTGATGCTGGAAGTGTTGTTACTCCTTCGTTAAACGATCAAGAAGGTGCTTTGGTTATGGTTGAGAATCCCACTCCTCGCACAACATATTTGTCAGTAACCCCTCTTGAACCACTTTTACTTCATTTAGAATCCCTTGGGAACGTCATAGACAAAGAGGTCCCACAATTACTGGAGCGAGCTTTTACCGAAATATATATGGGATGCACAAAACCAACCTTTGGTGATGAGTATAGGACTCTTATTCATCCTACCACTACAGTAGATACAAATCCAACACCTGCTCATTCTGTATGGAGGACTTCATTAGGACGCGATCTTTATGAGCATATTGAATCTATTCGACAACCCTTTCATCCTCATGACCCTCCTGGTGAAACAGGACCATCCGGTCAAACTATCAATCACCCCATTGATTAGGTCATTAACCTTATTGTTGCATTAGAACAATTCTATCCTAATATTGGACTCATCACCTCTACTCATTCCCAAGGCACTTCAATCCCTACCCCCGCTTTTACAAACTTTCACTCTACAACTCCACATGTTCCGCACGATCTTGCTGGGACATGTTTGCACCAAAGAATGCAGACCCTTGTCAGCAAAATACAAACAACTGGAGGGAAACCACCATCTAGCTGACCTATCCTTCCTAGAGGACCACCATTCTATGGAGGCCCTACCCCTCCCAGGGGACAACCCCCTTTTCATGTTCCTTCTAGAGGGAACCCTCCCTTTCCTAGTCATACCCCAATCGTTAATCCACCGCTGGTAGAGGGGGAAACTTTTCTTGCTGGAAACCCTTCACAATCCCAGGGAGTATCTTCGGGAGGCACGTTTACCCAACCCCACGTTGGGGGGGTACTCATATCATAACCCACAAGGAGGAGTGTCAAATCCTATTCCTTCCGGAACATCTTATGGGAAACCTTATCTGGGCGAGATCCCGAACACCACCTGGAGTCCTCAGGGAAAAAAACCTTATCCTCCCCATGGGTCTAATGTGTATCCACCTCTGGGATATACTCCTTACTCTCTATTGAGCTCTCAACACACCTTAAAAAAGTCTCTTCAAAAATCTACTTTTTGGGTACCACTTATTGTTTATTTCATAACAATGTTGTTTCCACTTATCTTTTTTTTCTACAATTTCTCCTTGATTCTTTAAAAGTTTCCCTGAACATGTCAAAACCATCACAACTTAAAGGGAGTAAAATTTGACTAAAGAATCAACCACTAAGCCGGTTCACTTGACGCGTCCAAATTTTGGCACCCAGAAGAATCAGAGGTGAAAGAAAATCGTCCTAGAAAACTAAGGATGCCAATCGTCGGTTTTCATCGGAATCGGTAAATGGGGATTTATTCTTTCGTGATAAGCATTGCAAAATAAACTTGTCGATGACTGAATTCATTCAACATCAACGAAACATGAAAGGAAATAGTCATTTGTGAAGAAAGGGAGGAATCGATGACGACCGATCCCGTAAAAACATTTCGGTGTCGATGGGTTTTTCTTTTGTAAGGAGTATCAAAGAATATCTCGTAGCTCGACGCCGATCCACGACTTCCCCTTTTAGAAAATGACACGATGGGATGTTTTAGCTCTAAGGATATGCTAGATACGATGCATTTAATTGATTAATTAATTCCTAGATCGTGCATTAGTCTCTAGTTTGTGCGCAGAGCCCAACGACCATTTTAACTTGTAGATACAATGCATCTCCCTCTGCGCCTCCACCATCAACCTACGTAAAATTGATTACAGGGAATTGGCAGTAAGTAGTTTAAATTTCGTCCCATTAATTGTATTAACAACTTGATGCAACTGATAAGTTCTCTCTCATTATATTTCCCTGAATTATTATGAGCCAGAGAATTCTGTGTGCAAAGAGGTCCGGAACATCCAGAGGAGTGTGACGAATGACCCATAGAAGGCTTCCAAGGTATAGTAAGTATTAAGAAACACAGTTTAGAAAGCATACATGTATGTACTAGTCTAGTTTTGATTTCATTTTACATATAAATTAAGATCTAATATTATTCTATGTGTTGGCCCAAATTAAGCGTCTTCAGTTGTAGGAACGATGCCTGCAAAGAAACCCACCACCAGGAAATCTCCTAGAATCCCAAAGCCGCAAGAATCAGAAGCAGGAGAAGGCTCCTCCCCAGCCATTGCAAGAAAATTGGAATTCACTTCCAAGCCAATGGCCATCATCAAGACGATCACCAAAAAAGACTTCACTTAGCCCTTGGCCGTTGGGGACATAGAGGTGAAAATTTGGACCAAGACAACATTCCTGTGATAGGAAGATCTGTTCAAGGAAATCAAGCACAAATAATTTCATGAATATGCCCCGCATAGCGATCGTCACACGAGGAAGTTGGATGATGATGTTTTCATCAACATCCATAAGGCTTACCTACACATGGTGGTGAGAAGGACTCTGATATTCCCTTGCATCGAACTTTTGAAATGGATTGTTGATCGAAACGATGCACAAAAGTGTTTAATTAATGATGATAATGGTCAAATTGTCGGGGTTTTCCTCCCAGTAGAAGTCCAGAGGTATTACAAGCTCAGGGAGCCAGATGAATGTTTGAACAAGGATTTTGTTGTGAACTTTTATCTGAAGCACGACACCAGCAAAATCATGGAGTCCTGGTGGAGAGAAGACAAAAAAATCACTAACTAAAACTTCGGCTAGTACCCGATGGACAACCTTAGACAACCTTATATCTATCTAATGGCTCTCCTTTATTGGTTGCATGGAGAAAAACATTGGTCCATGTTTTCATAAGCATGGATGCCTTTAGCTGATACTATCACCGTATTCGGAACAAGCTTCAACTGGGGCGCAATCATCTCCTAACATCTTAGCACCTGCATTCTATAGGATCAACAGCCGAAGGAAGGAGAAACTCCTACCTTCTACATAGAATCTTATCTATTGGACGTCATCTGTGCAAGAAATGTCTTCGCAGGAATGAACCTGACCTGGCATGCTTCCGAGCTCCCGGTCCATGTCTATTTTAGCATCTTGTGGGAGAATAGGTATAAAATATCCTACTCTCTCATTTGCGACCAATTTATTGCACCTATTCATTTCTTACTATTCAAGAAAGAGTGACCAAGGCTGTCTGATGCAACCAAAAAGGTTATATCGAAAGTCGATCACTGGTACCTGGACGAGCACGAAACCTACATTAGGGTTTTTGGTGTCACAGGAGCACCACATTTGCTACATATATATGTCCCCGACCAATTGGTACTAGGGGAAATATGTTACCAAACTATCTTGCAGGGTTACAATGCCAAGTTTGTGAAGGATAAGAAATGGGCATTCATACCGTATGGGTTTCATATCAACTTTTACCAGGTCAAAGACACTGCGTAGGCCAAACAAGAGGGATTAAGTCAATTGGAATTTCGGTTCCAGAAAAGATGTTTTCACAAGAATGATCCCAAGGTTTTGGTCTCAAAACAGGCATCAAAAGTATCGTCCTGTTGGCCTTATGCCAACGACTGGTTTGAGGATGAAATCTTCACTAAAAATGATCAATATTGGGATGAGGTGTTGGCAAGAATGGCTAACCCCAGAGTAACCAATTTCAAGGCCATGAGTTGGGAAGAGAAAGCAGTGTCCTTGGATGAAAGAGCACAAAGAGAAGAAGAAATTATCAGGACTAGGGAAGAAAGCGTAACATTCGAATCGACCGAAAAGATGGAAGCTCCCCAGGAAGCCCCTTTATAGAACTGGAATTTTCTTGGAACTCCAGGTGCAAGGGAAAGAGGGACACTATTGCTCCAACATGCTCAAAAAATAATGGATCCGACCCTCTTATCAATCGTTCTGACCAATAACCCAGAAGAGAGCCTGATAGGGGTAGGTGGCTCCGAGCTCACAAACCCCAGTAACATCAACGGGTTAGATGACCCCCAATCCGCACTGCTGCCAGCCAATTCATTTGTAGGCGCGATGGCTCAATCGAAGCTGGGCTAGGTGTCAGTTGAAAATAGTGCACCTAACCCTTTGTCTGAGTTCAGAGATATATATAGTGATGATGAGAGTCCGGAGGCATCTCAGAAAACATCTATGCATGTAGAAGAAGAAAAAGGAGCCGAAAGTGGCTTAGATACAGAAATGCCCAAGGAACCAGAGACCCGAGTAGGTAGTCCCAAGGACAAGTTAGAATTAGACGTTTCAATAGAAATATTCTCACAGAAGGACGTCTGCAATGCCATGGCTAGAATACAAGAAAGTATTCAGCTCGCTCCCGACACATTCATTCCACTTGATACTCAGGTCCCCAATAAACATAAGGAAGAGGTCGTGCCTTCAGAACAAAACAAGGAGGTTCAAGAGTTTGATCTTGAACAAATATATACCACCAACAACTTGGGAAACATGATTACATGGGATGACCAACAGATACCAGAGTCGATAGATGAAGTGGAAGACATCTATGCGATCTCCTATGATCAAAAGAGTAAGGCCATTGTGTAAAGGACTGCTAAGAAGAGGAATATTACTGTGGACCATTCTATTTTGGTTACCACAGAAGAAAGATTCATCAACACAATAGATGCTCTCACGTCTGAATTAATAGACGTGGGAAGATCCCTCTCTTATGCTGCCCAAGATAGGGCAAGGAGGTATGAAAGAGAACTAGTGGATACTATGAAGGAACTGGAGCACCTACGTCATATTTTTGAGTATTATAAAGGCACCACACAGACTATGGCATATTTCAAGAGTGAGTTTTCAGGAGTTTACAACAAGTACAAGAAAGAAAGAACTCTATTAACTAAAAATATAATTGAATTTCAGGAGGACACTCTCATGGCTCTTGCAACATGCAAGGAGATGGAACGATGGCATGAAAGAGTGCAACAAGCAATAGAAAGGCTTGAATACATTGAGGTAGTCCAACAAGGTCGAGAAAAGGAAGAACATGGCATTCGACTATTAAACAAAAATATCCTCGACTGCATAAAGAGATCCACATAATACTAGACTAAGATGTCCTAGGATCCACATCGAGAGATCCAAGAACAATATGCCAAGTGCCAGAAGAACTGGGATAAAATTAATAAAGTAATGAAAGATATCAAGCTCCCTGAGTTCGACAACCCTAGTGAGTTTATCGACATAAGAAACATTCTCAAGATGTATGACGAACAAGACTCCCTATGTTTCGAAGAGTGTGCAAAGGTAACCAATGCGAGGCTGGGACAAGTGTGACAATTCAAAGAACACCTGATCAGAGATAAAACCATGTTGCAACAGTTGAATTCCACCTTGATAAAATACTGAGCACATGCAACAGACATTAGAGGGATATATGTGGCCCCAATGGAACAACACATATTCCCATGGGCCTATACTTGTGAAGAACTCTTTATCAGATGGTCCGATTATGAAAGAATCTACCCTTTTCAAGAAACAAATCAGGTGTACTATTGAAATACTATCAGATAACGATGCCACGTGGAAATTTTTGATTAGCTCAAATTGTATTTTACCATTAATTACTATTAATAATTTATATTATAAATAGGAACATTGACCGATGGTCCAAGAGGTCGATGGTTTGTTGCAAGAACTTTTTTCTTTCTAGTTGTTAAGAATTATTTTGGAGTTGCTATCAATGAAGAATTCCTTTTGGACTAGAGACAAATTTGTTTTCATTATATGCATGTGTAATTGATCCTATAGACGAACTATTTCATACTCAGTTCATGAGAAAATGTAACAAGTAAGAGCTAGCGAATATATTGTCAAGTTATCTGGTGCAATTGTTTTGTTGTTCTTTTCTCTAATGATGGAAATGATGAATCGTTGTGTGGATGTATGATGAAGGATTATGGTAGATGAATTGTTTTTCTTGCTATTGATGTTATCATATAAATTTTTTCTTCTAATTAGTATTCTGAAACAGTGATTGGATGCTAACATTATTAATGTATTATTACTAGTCCTATGGTATAGGATTATTGTTTGCATGTTTGAGCAGCGGGTTATCCCAAGCTCAGCCTCTTCTGCAGTAGTTATATTTTCTCTCATCTTGTTTTCTTGGATAGTTTAGGTTAAACTCTCATCTAGTGATCGAGTGATCACACGATTAAAGTATTATTACTAGGCCCATGCTAAGAGATCATTGTCTGCATGCTGGAGTGAGGGTTATCCGGATCTTGGCCTTTCCCAGTCTTTAGACTTCCCTATCGTTGTGTGGCCAAGTTGGTTTATATCGTATTTTTCTCACATTTATCCTAACTAAAGAGAAAATATCAAAAGAGAAAATCCTGACTAAAGGAGATGCCTCCACAAGAAAACCCAAATCCCATCAATTAAATCATCCGAATCGTGAGATCTAGAGAACCATTCCAATCACAAATGATGCAGAGTCTAATTAGGCCTCGGTGGCATGTTTGGTTCCTATTGTTGAGTTAAGGGGTTTAAGACCCATCAATATAATTGGTGCTAGAAGGAGGGTCTGAGAAGGAATGGTTGAATATGTAAGTTATATGATATTTCGAACAACCTATAGATTTGTAATGACCCACATGCATGGATAGTCATACAATAGACAACCCACCTTTACCGAGTACTCTCGAAGTAGATAATTGGCTCCACTCCGAGGAAGGATATATTCACCCTGAAATACCTTACGCCCTCCCTCACGAGGAAGTGAATCAATTTAGAAGGATTACCAGAGCTTACGCTCGAAAAATCGGAGTGTTTCCATTCACCCCCATCCTCCCTCGAAGAAAACAACAAGGCAGACCAGTGGTCAACACTCTCGACGAAGTTTTCGTACACTCTGTCGAATACTTAATAGAGTTCATGATCACCGAAATCCAAGAACCTCTTGACCTCATACCCGAGACGCCAGCTGATGACATATCTGAACCTAATGATCTTTTGGAAGAGGAAGAGCCTAACTTCGACTCTGAAGATATGGAAGAGAACAATGATCATGAGGAGGAGAGAGAGGTTCCACTTCAAGGTGACCAACCTTGGTTGGCTGGGGATGTCGTGGCCCTCACTGGATGAATACAAAATTTCCCTAGGCACCTGGAAAAGTTGCTCCCCAAGTATGATTCTAACACCTTAGGATTACCCGAAGATCATATCAAGAAGTTCATACTTGCTATCAGGCTTATGAACATTCAACATGAATATGTATTATGCATACTTTTCACCTATACATTTGAGAACTTGGCTTACACTTGGTATTTTAACTTGCCAGTAGGATCCATAACCAGCTAGACTAAGTTCCAAAAGGACTTCTTAGACAAATTTTCCGAAGAAACTACCATGGGAGCCCTTATGGCCAAATTGTTCACAACCACCATGACTCGAAAGGAAAGGGTCAAATATTTCAATCAAAGATTCACAACTATCCTAAACAAGTTTCATCTCGTGGAAAACTGGCTCAAGAGTTGCAAATCGAGGTCTATGATAATTCTCTTTCGGCCTCTATTTCTATGTTTGTTAAAAGAGCTGCTAAGAAAACCCTCGTGGATAATTTCAAAGAGGCCAAGATGATAGAGTTCCATATGAAAGGGTGTAAATAAGGCCAAGCATATTTAGCAAGAAAAGAAATCCAACCCACTCCCAGGAGAGGAATCCTCTTGACTAGACCGCTTAGGAAGCCGACTGAACCAACTCTCGATAAGGGTAATGGGGATATAAAAGACCTACAACGCATGGAAAATAATCTATCAAATGAGATTATAGATATGAAAATAACTGTGGGTGAGAGAAACCAAGGCCAGAGACCCTATAAGCCTTTCTTTAAAAAAACCAACCTTTCAGAGCAATTGAAGCTCCCCTAGCCAACCTAAACATTGACTTAGGGAATGTCACATCTGATTCTTTCTGTAGTTACCACCAAGAGAACCACTCAGAAAGAGAATGTCCTTAGTGGGTCAATGCCATGAATTTAATGGCCAATCATTTTTTGAGCGAAGTCTCTCTGACCGAACCACTCAACAGTTCATCCTTTAACATTGTCGATCAGGAAGAGGCTGGCCCACCATAAGACAAGGACATGATGATATGGGATCCTGACATGATCATGTCTTTAGACGATCTGTTTAAACCTCAGGAACCACCCACAGAGATATCGGTGGTACAAACACATAGTAAGGGTCAACCTGACCCAAAAGATACCGATACCACCCGTGTCTCACAAAGTAAATTAACTCTCGATCGCCTAAGAATGCCTGTCGCTCCCAGTAAATAGCCTCTAAGCATCCATACACAGAAATATCCTAAGCTATATTATAATGTAGTCGATGATTTGAAGAAGATAAAAGCTAATATATAAGTTATAGATGTATGTAGAATCCCTCAGCAGAAATACCTTCTGTTGCAGCCTCTAAGTTCGATAGAAAACCCAGCCACCGATGATGGTCGAGAGAAGAATCTACCCCCCACATATTTGGTAAAAAAACAAATGATAAAGACCTACTCAGAAGGCAGGAAGGAGAGACCTTTCATGACTCCTTTCCTTTTAACATTCAAAATCTTCAATAGGAATCTTCACAATTGTATGGTAGATTCCAAATCATCTTCTAATGTCATGCCCTTGGCCATTTGTAATAAACTAGGTGTTGTCCCTCTCAAGAGTGATAAGCATGTTATACAACTAGATAGAACCCAGGTCAAGGTTATGGGGGAACTCAAAGATGTGATGATCAGGATAGAAACACACCCTAGTTTCGTGCAGGTGATTGATATCATTGTAGTAGATATCCCTGAGGCATATGGGCTATTATTGAGTTGAGATTGGTCTAAAAATATGAATGGATACTTTAGTACTGACTGGGCACACCTTTGGCTACCACTGAAAGGATACAAGAATATGATTTGAATAAATAGGGAGAGGTATATGAAGCATATGATCACCAATCTGGAAGCCCCTAATGAACCAGCCTCCACAAATTTTACCATATTGGGTAATTATTCTTGTGACTCCTACTTCAGGAACTTCCCTCCCCTCATATCCAATGTTCTGTTTACCCAAAACTCTGAGCTTCCTTTCGAGGATAAATTGTCGATGCCGACAGAAGATTCTCTCTTTTGTCAAAACCCCATGCCAAGTCGGGCAGAAGGAAGGAATGATTGTCATTCATGTATTTGGACCCTTTATTTTGATGGATCCAAGTCATAAGAAGGATCAGGAGTGGGGTGTATTCTAATCGACCCAAGGGGTAGTCAACATTTCTTGTCACGTAGGCTAGAATTCGAGTGCAGCAACAACACTGTTGAGTATGAAGCCCTAGTGCAAGGGTTAACGAAAGCCATAGATCTTAATGTCAAAGAATTAAAGGTTTTCAAGGACTTAGAAATCATAATTAGACAAGTAAGAAACACGATACATTGCAATTCTCCCCACCTTAAGAATTACCAACAAGAGGTGCACAGGTTAATAGAACGCTTTGGAGTTTTCAACATTACCGCAATCCTGAGGGAAAATAATACCCTTGTCGATTCCCTAGCCACAACTAATTCTAGGCTATCGCCCTTATAAGATTATGAAGCCTCATGATTCACTGTAGAACTTCTCTACAAGCCATCGGTACCCAATAACATTTCTAATTGGAAATTCTTCGAAGGAGATGAACAGATCATAGGTTTTTTGACCAATCAGGACAATTTCAAAGATCTCGCTATTGATGATGAAGAGTTCCAAGAGAACTCAACGGAAAAGGTTCCTATGGAAGACCGACATACGAATAGATCAAAGGACGATACGATCCCGAAAGGGATAGCTAATCTAGAAGATCTATTTGATCTAAAGGAACGATTCAAAGGTCCTAAAAGTGGAAATACTGGCAGCTCTTGTCCCCTCCATGAGACTATGAATCTTGGGATCCCAAAGAGCCCAAGGAATGTAAACCTCAACAAAAATATATCTAAGGAAGAAAGAAAGGCCTACCTCAAGTTGTTTATACAATACTAGGATGTTTTTGCATGGTCCTATAAGGATTTTAAAACATAAGATACTCATATTATTCAGCACACCATCCCATTGAAACCCAAAGTCAAGCCTTTCCAATAGAAGCTCAGGAAATATGGTGCTTCATTAGAACCTCTTATGTACCAGGAATTAAGGAAACTCCTGGATGTGAAGATAATTTTCCAGGTTAGGCACTCTGCCTGGGTATCAAATCTCGTTCCGGTGAGGAAAAAAATGGGAGAAATCCGATTGTGCATAGACTTTCAAAACCTCTGTTGATTAAGGTTGGTTGTCATTGATGTCAACCCTTGAAGAAATCCCCATAGCATAGAGGCTTAGGTAATGGACCCAATAGTGTTTGATGTAAATATGACTCATTATTGTTTTTTCATGGTTGATAAGAAGTAGATATGGATGAACTCCAAAGTGGTCCCCTTATGGTGAAAGCCCTCACGTGAAGATGCTTTGTGGAGTAAGAGAACCCATGATTAATTGTGGAATAATGAGATGAATGAAAGTAAATTTGTCAAAGAAAATATCCTATATGGATAGTTATTGTCATGTCATTTCCAATGGTATGTGGAACGTCGCATAATTCCTCACGGTTAGAGAGTTATGGCCATGAAGAGTTGGAGAACCCAGGTTTGGGCAATGGACGCAAGTTTGTTTGATGGGTAACTGCATAAGTTATGATACATTTTCAGATAATACTATTATATATGGATAGTACATGTCATTCCATTTCTGGTGGTATGTATAATGTCACATAACTCCTCACGGTTTGAGATTTATGGCCTTACGAAGTTGGAGGACCCTCATATGTCATGTAGAAGCCCCAAAAGGTCAAAGTAGTCAAAGTGGTTTAAGAGATTTTAAAAGGTTAATAATAAAGTGAAGTGATGAGTGTATTATAATTCAAAGTGAATACAAAATAAATTATTTCAATAATATATTTAATGGAGAAATTAGAAGTGGACCCAACCTTAAAATAAGGAAAGTGGGCCAAGTGACCTAGAAGATGTTTTTAAGGAAGCTACTTGGAGAGTATAAATAAGAGGCAAAGCTCTCTCATTTGAATAAAACTTGATAATATTGAATATCTATATGTGTTTTAGGTAACCAAGGATATAAAAACCATAACTCGGAGTGAAGGTGAAGAAAAGAAGGCCGAAATGCAAGGAAGGATAAATTCTTTTGATGGTGCTTTCTAAGGTATGTTATTTACAGGTTATCTCACCATTTTCGCTATAACATTTTTTCTATAATGGTTCAGACCATGAAATTTTTATGAAAGTGAGAAAACATATCCAAGTATCTATGGTAAAAAATTAATCTTGTGGGTCTTTGTATTTTGGGAGTTACACTCCGTGAAAAATAGGGTTTGTGGCTAGTCTTGAAACTAGTCAAAATCAGGTGTTTCGGGTAAAAACGTCATAACTTCTTCATAACAGATCAAAAATAAATGAGACAAAATGTGTTGGTTAGGGTAATGTATTTAGTATTTTTTGTGATAGTTTCATATCAATTCATCAAATATTTTGTGCAGGGCATTCTCTACAAGGTCTCTCTCTAGAATAAGCCAGAATTCAACAAGGTATGGCATTTTTGCTATAACTCCTTTTCTGAGAGGTTCCAAGTAGTGAAACTTGGAGGAATTGCATAAAATACATTGAATAAAATTGTGTATCAGTTTTAGATCTTTATACATTACAGGTTCAAAGTTATGATTACTTCAAGCTAGGGTTGTTGACTAATCCAAAACTAGGCATGTGAGACTAAAGAAAAGTTTGATGAAAATGATAGTATCTTTTTTTTAAAGTTAAGGAAGGTTTGAAGGAATGTGATCATATACACCAGGTCTATTACAGAGCTACAAATTATATTTGGATGATGAAATTGATGAGGGATTTTGGTTGTGGTACATGTTGAGTACATGGTTGAGACAAGTAGTTGATGAGTTGGCNGATGATTGGTACATACTTGGTACATGTTTGGATGCACTTGTTTATGGTATAGGATAATTATAGGTTGGTGCATGGTTGATGCACTTGTTTATGGTACAGGTTGATTACAGGTTGAGGTACAGGTTGATGCATGGTTGATGCATGGTTTAGAATTATTGGTACAGGTTTACAATGGTATATCTCACAGTGATAGTGTGACAATGGTTCCATCATTCTAATTCTACTTCATGGTGGCAGGATGGGTCAAGGACAGGTGGTTGTAGCCACCTTCCGGTTGTAGCCGGAGAACATTGGGAGTTGTAGCCTCCTTCTGGTTGTAGCCAGAGAATTGGGGAGTTGGATCTTCCCTTAGGTTGTAGCCTAAGAACTAGGGGGTTGGAGCCTCCTTCCAGTTGCATATAGAAAAAAAAGGAAGTTGGTGCTTCCAGTAGATGTAATTCTTAAAGAAATATAAAAAAAACCATTTCGTAGTTTTCTTCTGATTTGGGTTTCCACGTAAAACACTGGTGTACTATGTATGTGTGTGATTGTTTATTTCTTACTGCTCATTATTGGATAATAATT
>JASDQU010195499.1:4792-19688 GCA_032191745.1 Picea mariana | reverse complement strand
ACTTACCTATGTCCTATCCTATGGTCAGAAGGCAGTTAACCCAGATTAAACAATTGGGTTAAGGTTTTATCTTTCTAAGGGATACCTGATTAGGATTAGATGGTCTGATCAGATGCATTCACTAGTTCTAACCTGGGGGCTATCTGATCAAGATTAGACAGTATGATCAGATGTATTCACTACCCTTTCAGCCTTGAAAATTTAAAAGGACTTGGTCATGCTTAGAAGGTATGACCAAGTTGTCATTATTGCTTGGGGCCTTTGCTTCATTTCTTCTCTGACCTCCTTTCTCTTTTCCTTTTTATTCTCTTTTCACAAATTATTTGAAGAATGGCATATCATTTGTGAACCAAATCACCATGTGCAGCTAATATCCAAGTCATAAGATGATTCCCATAAATTATGGGGTGATAACAGTAGTGAAACCACATATGAGATCCACCACCTCAGTTCAGACTCTCTGATCACGCTTGGGTGGCATAACAGGCCTATATACTGGAAGTTATTGAGATAAATCATCAATATACTCATGTTTTTTAGGATGATCATCCCCAACATATGTGCCAATATGTGTAAAACGATAGGCAATAATAATCATATAATTGAAGATTTTTTTTATAATAAAATACAAGTGAATTAAACAAGACAAAAAAATATGCAGCTAGATTTATGGAAACATAATGATAATATTACCTCTATCATATGTTGGATCTTATAGAGTAAATAGAATGTTCATACATCCTCTCCAATCCATCCCCGTGTATTGGTACTATACAATATCAAGGATATGATTGACCTACTAAGCCAAAAAATTACATATCTCTTTACTAAACAAAGTACACAACCACTTTGGCTGACCACTCTCAGAAAACTACCCCCACATGCCCATACATGGATCACTCATATGGATAAAAGGGAAGAAGGGTACTATAATTCAGGTGACATGAAACCCCTAAAAAAATAATGTAAACATATCTAACGCAATTGGGAAGAATAACCTCTAATCCAAAATAGAGTGACAAGGATCCAATGCAAAACAAAATTGTCACAAAGGTATCTCCAACCACCTAATCAATCAAGGAATTTGATCTAAAATGTCTACATGGTACATTAATGAGAATCTAATTCATTTTCCATGATAGTTAAGGTGTGTCAGTGCATGATGGTAAGGGACAAGAAACTAACCTCCTCTTCACCAAATGCATATATCCACAACTCACCACAAACAACCTGGAAGTCTACAGCAGAAATAATTTATGGACTGATATATCTCTGCACATATGCTAGTTGGATCTCTATTGAAATGTTGGGTGNAAGAAAGAAAAAAGAAATGAAAATAAGAAAAAAGAAAAGAAAAGAAACGAAAGAAAAAAGAAAAAGAATAAAAGAGGGCATAAAAGAAAATGGATAAAAGCCCCATGCAATAACAATGACTTGATCCAAACAGTTTAATCATGGTTAAGTCTCTTTGAATTTATGTTGATAGGTTTAGTGAATAAGCCTGGCTAAACTATTTAATCTTAACCAGGTAGTTAGGTTAGCTAGTGAATAAATTTGACCAAACTGTCTAATCTTGATCAAATAGCCCCAGGGTAGAGTAATTTCTTAGCCCGACAGTCTAATCTAGGCTAAATGTGTAGGTAGGTAGGTTAGGGCATAGGCTAGCCAGTTTTTCCTTCAATAAACATTCTTGATGTTCAAAGAAAAGTCATGATGTTGATGTTAATTTTGTTTTTTCCTAACCCCATGGTGACAAAAGGGTAGGGGGGGTCTAATATAGAGACTAAAGTGAGCACATAAATCGATGGTGGATCCAACGACACTTGGATCTATAGTCAGCAGGAGATCCTGGACCCCCTTGACTGTTCTACCTTTAATNCTTACTTCCATACCCCCCTCTGACATACTACCATACCGACATTCGTATACCACCACCACCTCATGACAACACATCCCACTATCTCCCCTATAAATCCCGTCTCATAACTCCATTAACTTGTCCCCTTCATTCACCCATTACAGGTCACGTCCCACTTGCTTATCTTCCAATCACCACCCTCCACATCATCCTGGTATGCCCATTACCCATCCTCCACCTTCCATATCATGCCTCAAGTGATCTGTTGGCCATTTATTATAGGCTAACATACACGTTGGTCTGCTGACCTATCCCCCACGCTGAAGAGATACGAATTTACTCAATTTTAACCCTCTTTCTGCCATTCACGCACTTCTCATAATCTCTGTGCAAAAAAAAAGCCCTTTTTCCTCACCTTTTCAAGAAGTAACCCAACCGTAGCCACTTCCTACTAGTGCTTTTGTTTTCAATTTGCAGGTACCTATTGAATCGATGGCGCTGAAATCTAAAAGATCAGAACTCGAGGAAAATCCATTCCTCCCACCTCCTGTCATTCTCGACAAGATTGCGCTAGCCGATAAAGATTACCTAATCACAGAGACTAGGTGTGAGTTCAACTTCACCGAACTGCAGATATGGTTTAAAGACACCTTCATGGATCAAAACGATGAGATTGGGCTCTGGGAGTCTAATCTCCCTTTGTATCTATTTCCCCAGATCCACCATTTTCCAGAGTTCTCCCTCAAATTCCAGACGCATTACCTCCCCGATCAGAGAGCCATAGTATCATCATCTAGAGAAACTCTTTTCTCTATCACACCTGAGGCCACTAATAAAATGATGCATATACCTAGAGTCAAATCTCATTCCCCCCCTCAGCATTGAAGTTCTAACAGAAATATACCAGAACCTGTCGTTTCACCAAAGAGCGCAGATTTTTGAGTTGTTCCTCCCACAGGATGCCCAATTTCCATGGAAAAATCCCCCTTACTATTCCTCCATGTTTTTAGAGAAGGGAAACCAACTTATTTCATTATTATGTTGTCTACTCAGCTATTTCTCATATGAATGGGTGGATGAACCCATCTTGGGATTCCTATCCATTTTCTCTACTGAAGATAAGGCCACCATTCAGCACAATTACAACACCTTTATTGCCGAGAATATCCATGATCAACTTTTTAAATTCACCACAGAGGGCATGTCCCGGGATTCTTCGATTCTGGCTTTAATTTTCACCTTATTTCAAGTAGAAAGACCCTATTTCCCTATGTAGAAAATGGACCAGGACGACAAATCACAGGCTGTAACCTCTTGGACTTCACCACTCAGAAGAAACTCCATAGAGTTTAATTTCAAAATGTTTATTGAGCAGTTTTACCATCCAGTGCTGAGGATGCTCAGTGGTAGACTAGAGCAGAGGATAAATGAGGAGGTCCAGAGAATCTTACACCTCTCATACCTCACCAATACTGAAGATTGGTACCTCTATCAAAATCACACAGAAATCAGGTTATATGGGTGTGAGTTAGCTCCATACAAACTGCCCACGTACTTTCCTGTCAGGATATTTTCCCCGGGGTTTATTAGACAAATGATCAATTTGGATGATATACATTTTGTATCTCTGAAGAAGAAACAAGAGATGAGAATTAAAGGGAAGATATCACCTTTTATCTACAACAGTCGAGCTACCGAGGAAGAAGCAGACAAATTATTAAAGGAAATTAAATTTAGTACCAGTTTCCCTTGGCACTATGATCCATGTGGGATCATTGCAGAAATGAGATCGAAGAACAAAAGTACTCCATATTCTCACACACTCAAAATAGAAATTGAGAAATTTGTGAACCAGACAGAGTGGGAGGTGAACACCCTGAAAGACACTAAACAACAGTCTCCTCTAACCATTATTTCAAAAAATACCACTCCGCAGGTACCAAAGGAGAAAATACCAAGGAAATATGTTTCTCCTTTACTCATCAAAGTGTCAGCAGAGGATTTCCAGGTACACACTAAAAGGCCTAAAACCACCCACACTACTCACAGGTCTGGAAAGGAAGAGACTCAGTCTACCAAGGTAGTTGAGGGAGAACATACACCACTTCTTTCAAGTAGACATCAGATGATGTCTACTCATTCCTCAAAGAAGAAGACTAATACTACTATGATCACCCAACCTCCACCAGAATCTGTAAAACTCAGCATTTTTGAAAAATATGATTTGATTAAGAAGATAAGCCAGATGGTAACCAACAAAATCTATGCTTAGTTATGGAAGAAAACATCCATAGCACAACACATATTTCTATCAGTGTTTGATATAGATAAGGGAAGAATGCACCTGGCATTTCTGCAAGCACGAGTGCCTCAACCCAAAGAGGTCACTGATTACAAAAGTTCAACTCTTGAATTTGATGCCAAACAAGTTCATCTAGCTGACTAGATGGATCTACACAGGCAGAATAGAGAAATGGTATTCTCCACATTGGAACAAGCTTCCTCTACTGCTACGATATTACAGGTCTCTCTGAACAACGTTCAGACCCAATTAAAACTAGAGAAAATATCCTCTTTTGCAAAGGACAACATGATTAAATCCTGAGAAGAATTGGTGCTCAAAATTGGGTATGACCCCTCAAATGTGAAAGCAGCTGAAGATTTTCTCAAGAAAAATAATGCAAACATAGAATCTTTGAGGAAGAAATGGAAATTGCTAGCTACAAAAGACTCACAGGCCAAAGAGATAACTGAGAGAGAAGGGGAGAAGGAGGAATTGCTAAATCTTATCATGGAACAAAATGCATAGATAAAGGAAATGTAGGCAGAGTTGGAAAGGATAGTAAAGGAAAAGGAACAAACGACACCTATGGAAGTCATCCCACTAAGTGTAGTTCCTCTCACAGGAGTTAGCACAACAACTATATCAACAACCACTACAACAGAACTTCCATCAGCCACCCCACTTAAAGCTTTAGAAAAATCTGTAGAGCTAGAAATATTAATGGAAGAGATGACTCTACAAGGAAGAGAGATCAATAGAATGAAAAAGGAGGTTGATAATCTCCATGAGTTTAAGTCTTCCTACTAGAGAAGCTACAACATTGAGAAGAAAACATCAGAAAATCTCAAGTAGGAAATACAGCAGCTGCAAAAGCAAACAGTGGCGGGAAAAACACTAGCTGAAGCCAAGGAGAATGTTTGGATGGACATCTCTAAGTCCATAAATGAAATTTGTCCCATGGTTCAAATTATGTTTTAACAACAGGAATTAGTGTTGAGGAGAAGGCAAGCCATTGACAAGATAAAGGTAGAGCCGGGGGAAATGCCCACAGAAGCAAATGAAATCATTAGATTTCTGAATTCGAAGACTAGGGAAGAGATGGAAGACCTGAAGATTGAAGATAGGACGAAAACCATCCTCGATGTCAAGAGGGTTATGACTAAAATAGGATTGATGTTGCATCTCGAGGACAAAGTCCAGAACATGGATGTTGGAGTTCATAGGTTCTTCAGCAAGATCGATGCCTTGCAAAATAAAGGTCTTCTTGGTTTACTGGTACTGAATGACAAGCTGATGCCCGTCTCTGACTACAAGCAGAAGATTTCCATGGTGGCCAAGGATAGTTCCAAGTTTTCAGGAATACAGGGCAACATAACAAGAAAATCATTTCTAGAGACTTTGCCGCTGGATCTCAACATCCAGCATGAGATCGAATATATTTTCATCACCAAGCCGACATTTTCTAAATATACAACAATGGATGAAATCTACCGAAGACTGCTCAAAGTCAGCATTCCAAGTCACCAAAGATGGGAGGAGCTGTGCACTTTAATCGAATGAATGATCAGGTGTATAGTTCGACTCAACATGCAAAGCAGTCAAAGTCACGTGAATGACTCACCAATGGCCTTCCCCAAAATCAGCATGAAATATTAGACAGATCATCATCAGTTCATACATTTTTTCATCTTGTTACTTAGTTAGTTAGATCTAGAATCTGCCATGTCCTGATCATTAATGACAGGATCATTAGTAATTTTGATTATAAATACTTTGAACTTGGAAGTATTGAGGGTTGATCTTTATGCCCAAGCAAGTTGTAAGCACTATAATTTTTATCAGAGATCTACCAGTAATAAATGGGATGTTTCACAAGATTCTCGTGTGTTAGCTGTTAGTGAAGTTTTCTCCTCTTTGTTGAATGTTTATCTCTCTGAGTACTCATTTTTGTTTTTCTGAATCTGATCATTTGAAAGTAGCGAAAGTTGTAGAATTTATTCTCGTATACTCTGTTTCCAACTTTAAATGATCTAAATGTTTTCTTCTGATGTTATAATTAAGAAATTCTTAAATGCTTCTTGGTTATAATTGATTATCTCATTCTTCGAACTTGGAAGTATTGAGGGTTTATCTTTACGCCCAAGCAAGCTGTAAGAACTGTAATTTTTATCAGAGATCTACCAGTAATAAAAGGGATGTTTGATAGGATTCTCGCATGCTAGTTGTTGGTGAAGTTTTCTCCTCTTTGTTGAATGTTTATCTCTCTCAATACTCATTTGTTTTTCTGAATTTGATCATTTAATAGTAGTTAAGGTTGCATAATTTATCCTCATATACTATGTTTCCGACTTGAAATGATCTAAATGTTTTCTTATGATGTTATAATTCAGAAATTCTTAAATGATTCTTGGTTATAATTGATTATCTCATATTCTCTTCTTTCCATCATTTTTATGCTAAAGAATCTAACAGTTGCATTATCCTGCCTTGTGAGAATACCTTTTAAAATCTGTTAGTTAGTCTCAACTTTTATAAAAGAAGACACCATAGCCCATTGGAGACGTAAACCTTTTTCATCCATTTTATAAAAACAAACTCAGTCCTATTTATTTTAAGTAGCCTAATATCTGAATTTTGAAACAAAGTTAAATCTTACAGAGATATCCCTCTCTAAAACTGGCAAGGCTAGATCCCAGTTTCGAAGTGGTTGGATAAAGTTACCTTGTGTAAATTTCTTCTGCCTTTCAAGAACCTCTTGGAATTTATAGAGTGATAACATAATTGGTGACCATACTGAACAAACTTTATATATCCTACGATATCTTTTCCCTAAACAAAGAAAACTTTATTTCTGAACGAATTATAAAATTTAAACTTATATAGAGATAATGTTCAGAGGTTGTTAAAGTTTGTATATAATAGTTAAAAGTTCAAAAAATAAAATAAAAACTAAAAATTCTGGCTCCTAAAAGAGTTTTCACTAGATCTCATCCAAATCTAGAACCTACAATAGCAATAGACAATCCTAAAAAATTACTCAGAAAGAAAAACATTGTAGAGGGTTCTGGGTGTCACAGTCCACTTCATAGGTTCCAATCTCTGCGCACCAGAGAAGTTAGTTTCCCTTCAGGACCTAGAGTTTGACATATCCTTTGAACAAAGCCTTTTTAGAACAAAATTTGATAGATTTGTAAGTGAAACAGTTTTAGATCAAACCATCCTTCAACCCAGGATCCCTAAAATACTTACTTCCTGAGCCGACGTTGATCAATGATTCCCCCAGGAATTCAACAAGCTAGAAGATCTAGTTGCGAATCTTGATCAAGCTATAGACAAAGATCACTTTTAGCAGTCGGTCAAACTTTTTTCCTTGACTATTGCTGCATCTTTTGTGATTCAGGAGCATCATTGGAAAGCATACAGAGGTAGGACCACTCAACACGTGAGAGTTCTTCCAGAAATTTAACATTAACAGTTGCATCCAATTTTGAAATCCTCAACACAGCGCTAAAATTTAACTCTGGAGGCACGCTTGAACTAGTGACGAATTTTACCCTTTGAGGCACGTTTTGAAAATCGCAAGCGTAGGAAGAGTTTCCACTATGGCCCTAAAGTGCAACTGGACTAAGATAGCATAGGATGAATTTTAGAGTAGGCAAGTAGCCAAGGGAATCCCTAGAAATCTTTGAGTTAAGTAGAAGTTTGTACGCCCAGATGAAAAAAAGGGCTGCAAGATAGGGGAGAATAGTGTAAGGGGACTGCAAGTTAGCAGAAGCCCCAAGCTTAAGCCATTGTAATTAGAATATGTTCTAGTAGCCGTTTTGGCACTTGTGAATATAATAGAAGGAAAATTGATCCAAATGCATGTGTGTGAATGTTATTTCTAATTTTTTGTTATTTCTGTTTTCATGAACAAGTGAATGAATATCCATAGAGGAGAACGAAACTGTGACTGTTAGTTTTCAGTTTGAATTGTTTCTCTTCATTTGAAGCTCTACAAGGTGTGCATCGAGCCAAAGAGGAACACAGGGAAAATGGGAGGAATTTCTCTGTGAGAAATACCATGGATATGAGTTGTCGAAATCCCTTAGACGCAAGGAGTGCGTGGAAAATCAAAGTATGAACCAGACAAATCTTAGGAGGAAAAACACATCTGAAAGTGTTATCGAGATCCAAGAACCCATTCCCCTGAAGAAGCGAAGGCCGAGCCTTCGAAGACTTAGAAAATCTTTTGAGTCTGAAGTGAGTGAAAGCTCAGGAGGAAGAATGCGAGACCCCGCAAGCCGTTGGATCAAGTGGAGTTGCGAGGCCCAATCTTTAGGAATTTTGGAAACCGGAAGTAAAAGGGTCAACAACGTGGGATTCTCGACTGGTGGAACCCCGAAATATCAGATCCATCAGATCTTTGAAGGCCTAGAGCTGTTGATCTGTAGTGAGGGGAGATTTCATGATTTCGGCGACCCGGAAGAGGATTGGTTAGATCCGTAATACGCAAAGTCATGAAACATGAAACATCGACTTAAGCGTAGCCATTGATCCAAGAGAAATATGATCCGTAGATCTGGCGTCATCTAGATTTCAGCATTCATGACTTGGAGGGGTCAGGCGCCTTGTATCACAGGTTCCGATACTGTGAACCGCGATGCACTTTCATGGTAAGGCGTGTGGTCATGTGAGTTGGGAAAAGGGAGGAGCTAACTTCTATTATCCCTTGTCGAATTTTCGAGACTTGGAGGATCTAAGGACTCACTGTATTGGAAATCCCGGGGTCGCGAAACGCGATGCGCATTTTGGTCCAATTCCGTGGTTGTGCCCATGGTTACGAGGAGTGGAGAGCGTGAGCCTAGCACTTGGTCACGCAAGTGAACGTAGAGAAGGACCTATCGATTTTAGGAGGGAGATTCCAGCTCAAAACCAGAAGAGCCATTTCGGCCCCGAACCAGAAGATCCTGACCAGGAGGTCGTGCAACCATCAGGAGGGATAGGGGGTCTACATCAGGTGGTATCAGAGCATAAGTTCTTCACCTGTAGACTTCAGGAGAAATAAATAGGAGGAGAGAAATAGCTCAAAGTTGTACTCTATGTGTGACAAGCAGTCAACACAATGCCGCCAAGGAGACGAGAGGAACCTTTAGCCAACAGTGCTGTAGAGAGGGATATGCGAGAACTTCGAGCCAGATTGGAAACAATGGAAGTAGCGTAGAGAAGAGCACTTGACGCTGGAGACATCAGTGAGGTAGAAAGTGAAGAGGTTGAAGTTGAAGAAGCTGGAGGAGAAGATGATGTAGAGGAATGTTTGTTGAAAGCAATTGCCAGACTCGGAGGCAGAGCTAAGATAGAGGTTCCCATGTATGAGGGAAACCTAGATGCTGAAGAACTGTTGGATTGGATAAGATCCATGGACAAACACTTCGATTATGAAGATGTCGATGAGGAGAAGAAGGTGAAGCAGGAAGTCAGCAGGTTAAAAGGTCATGCAGCATTGTGGTGGGATGAACTACAGGCTGAGAGAAGAAGCAAAGGAAAAATAGGATAAATAGTTGGGATAGAATGGTAGCCAAGATGACGGCTAAGCTCATAGCCAAAGATTATTAGATAAATCTGTTCAGGAAAATGCAGAACCTGAGACAGAAAGGGATGACAGTTAAGGAGTACACCAAGGAGTTCTACCGGCTGAACATCAGAACTGGACAACGGGAGAGAGATGAAGAGAATGTCGCCAGATATATAAATGGCTTGAGATATGAGATCCAGGATGAACTTAGCATGATGTCAATTAGAACCATGGAGGATTCTTATCTATTTGCACTGAACATAGAGGAGAAGCTGGCCAGAAAACAAAACCAAGGAGGAAGAGTCAAAGGCTCGGTCCCAAGAAAAAGCAAGGGATTTAACCATGATAGAGCACATCATTCTAAGGATGAGGCTGAGAAACCACACAACCACTCAGAATGAGGAGGAAGTTCTTGAGAAAGACAGGGTGGTGGAAGAAACTATTTTAGAGGAAGAGGTAGAGGAGGAGTAAGATGTTATGCCTATGGAAAGACAAGACACATTTCTTAGGAATGCCCTGAGAATAAGAAGGAAGGAGGAGAAGCTCACATTTCAGAAGCCCAGTGAAGAAATGTTGAAGCAGAGGGAGCAGAGGATGGAGCATCCCTAATGTTGAGAAAATTCCTTTTGAAACAAGAGGCAGAAATTAAAAAGGCATTGCAGAGAAATAGTCTCTTTAGGAAAACTTGCAAGACTAAGGATAACGTATGAAAGGTGATCATTGACAATGGGAGTACTAAGAAACTAGTATCCATAGAGATGGTGGAGAAATTGGAGCTGAAGACAATTGGACATCCAAAACCATACAAAGTCTCATGGATGCAAAAAGGACACTAGGTAATGATCACTAAACAATGCTTGGTTGAAATTAAAATAGGAAGATATTAAGATGAAATCCTATGTGATGTAATTCCCATGGATGTATGGCATATTATGTTGGGAAGACCATGGAAGTTTGACATAAATTTCATTCATGATGGGAGAAAAAACACATATACATTGGAAAAGAATGGTAGGACACATATGTTGCTGCCAATAGAGGAGAAGAGAGTAAAGGAGGAAGCCAACATAAGCATACTTCTCATGAGTGGGAAGGAACTCCTGAAAGAAGTCAAGGAAGAAGAGGAGATGCAGTTCACTCTAGTGAGAAATCCCAGATTCATCCTTACGAGTACATAAATGGATGATTTGCATGAAGAAGTTTAGGAGCTGCTAGATAATTTTGTTGATATAGTGGTGGATGAGATGCCAAATGCATTGCCTCCCATCAGGAGTATAGTCATCATATCGACTTGATACCAAGAGAAAGTCTTTCGAACAAAACAACGTACATATTGACACCTCGAGAGAATGAAGAAGTGAAGGACCAAGTCCAAGAGTTGCTAGACAAAGGTTTGGTCAGAGAGAGCTTGAGTCCATGTGCAGTACCGACTGTGTTGAGCCCAAAGAAAGATGGAGGATGGAGAATGTGCACAAACTCAAGAGCCATCAACAAGATCACCATCAGGTACAGATTTCCTTTACCAAGAATGGATGATTTAATGGATTGGTTAAGTGGAGCAAATTTCTTTTCTAAGATAGATCTGAAAAGTGGATATCACCAGATTAGAATGAGATAAGGTGATGAATGGAAAACAACATTTAAGACAAATGAAGGTCTATACGAGCGGTTGGTTATGCCATTTGGCTTAACAAATTCCCCGATTACTTTTATGAGGTTGATGAATGAAATTCTAAAAGATTTCATTAGAAAGTTCATGGTTGTATATGTGGATGATATACTGATCTTTAGCAAGAGTAAAGAGGAGCATTTGAGGCACCTAATGCTAGTAATGAGGAGGCTACAATAGGAGAAGTTGGTGATCAATTTGAAGAGGTCCTCTTTTATGAAGACAAAACTCATTTATTTGGGTTTCGTGTTCTCTTCAAATGAACTGAAGATGGATCTAGAGAAGGTGAAAGCGATCAGAGAATGGTCGTCACTAAGAAGCATGTTTGAGGTAAGGAGCTTCCATGGATTAGAAAGCTTCTATAGGAAGTTCATTAGAGACTTCAGTGGGATTTGTGCACCCATGATGGATACAGTAAAGAAGTGACACAAGTATTTTAAATGGATAGAGGAGGCTGAAAGGAGCTTCAATATACTAAAGGAGAAGATAAAGGAACGACCAATTCTAGTCTTGCCGAATTTCGAAAAGACATTTCAGGTGAGATGTGATGCGAGCAGAATTGCAATAGGAGTAGTTTTGAGTCAGGATAACAGACCTATTTCCTATTTCAGTGAGAACCTGAATGAGACTAAGAAGAAATACTCCACATATGACAAGGATTTTTATGCCATAATTCAAGCTTTGAAGAAATGGAGGAATTATCTTGTCCCACAAGAGTTTTTCTTGTATAGCGATAACCAAGCTTTACAATTCATAACTAGATAGGAAAAACTGAATCAGGGGCATGCAAAATGGGTTGAAGTTATGTAAAATTTTACTTTTGTCATAAAACATATTGTTGGGAATGCTAACAAGGTCGTTGATGCGTTAAGAAAGAGATGTTTGATCATGTAGGAATTCTAGGTGAAGACCTTGGGGTTTGAACACCTTAAGGACATGTATCATGATGATGTAGATTTCAAGGAGGCATATGAGGCATGTCCTAATCCTGTGTTGAGAGATAGAAGTCAGTGGAAAAAATACATGATTCAGGATGGACTGTTGTTCAGAGGACATCAGTTGTGCATACCAAAATGCTCAATAAGGGATAATCTTCTGAAGGAAAATCACAGTGGAGGATTGGTTGGACATTTCGGCCATGATAAAATGTTTTTGCAGCTGAGAAACTCATACTATTGGCTAGTTATGAGAACAGAAGTGATAAATTTTTTGAATAGATGTAGAATCTGCCAACATGCTAAGGGGAAAAGACAGAACACTAGGTTGTATCAACCATTGCCAATACCAGAGAGGCCTTGGGATGCAATAAGCATGGATTTTGTGTTGGGATTGCCAAGAACACAAAGAGGATTCGATTCCATATTTGTGGTGGTGGATATATTTTCAAATATGGCACATTTCATCCCATGCCATAAGACCAGTGATGCAACGCATGTTGCAAATATTTTTTTCAAAGAAGTTGTGAGACTTCACAGCCTACCTAGGAGCATTGTCCTAGACAAAGACACAAAATTTGTTGGTCACTTTTGGAGGATGCTATGGAAGAATATGGGGACAAATTTTTCCTTCATCTCATCTTATCATCCTCAGATAGATGGGCAGACTGAAGTGGTAAATAGAAGTTTGGGAAATTTATTAAGGTGTCTAGTTACTGAACACCATAACCAATAGGATCAGATTCTGCCACAAGCAAAATTTGCATACAATGACTTACCAAACAGGAGCACTAGAAGGATCCCATTCCAAATACTCTATGGAATGAAACCCGGAGGAGTTTCTGAGTTGAGAGACTTGGAACAGGGTGAGATTAGGAGGACTAGAGCATAGGATTTTGCTGTAGAGATGGAGCAACTCCATAGCTAGATGAAAGGACAGTTGGAGAGTTCTAATCATAAATACAAGTAAAACGTTGAACAACATTGCAGGGAACTTGAATTTGAAGTAGGAGATCAGGTTTTAGCACATCTCAGGAAGGAAAGGTTCCCTAGGGGAACATACAACAAGTTGAAGATGAAAACGATAGGACCCTGTAAGATCTTGAGGAAGTTTGATGCAAATTCCTATGAGATTGATTTGCTAGATGGTGTGCGAATTCCATCGATATTCAATGTTTCAGCCTGTATCCGTATAGGAAAGATGACACAGAAGGGTCAGAAGCTCAAGGAAAGATTCAGTGGAAGAAACAGATGCCTGTGGCAGAAAAGTTGCAGATGGAGAAAATTGTTGATCACAAGATTGGCAAGAAGACAAGGAGGAAGACTTGTTTTGAGTATCAGATCAAATGGAAGATATACCCAATCGAAGATGTGAGTTAGGAAAATGAAGCTGCCATCTAGAAGCAGGGAAAATCGGTAGAGGATCTCATGGAGAGGAGTCCATGAATTTTTGTCAAGGGGAGTATGATGCAGGAGCGTCGTTGGCAAGCACGCAGAGGCAAGACCACTCAACATGTGAGAGTTCTTCCAGAAATTCAATGTTGAGAGTTGCAGCCTATTTTGAAATCCACCTTAACTTAGTGTTGAAATTTACCTTTGGAGGCACGCTTGAACTAGTGCCGAATTTTACCCTTTGAGGCACATTTTGAAAATCGCAAGTGGAGCAGGAGTTTCCACTACAACTCTGAAGTGTGACTGGACTAAGATAGCATAGGATGAATTTTAGAGTAGGCAAGTAGCCAAGAAAAACACTAGAAGTATTTGAGTTAAGTAGAAGTTTGTACGCCCAGATGAAAAAAAAGGCTGTAAGATAGGGGAGAATAGTGTAAGGGGACTGCAAGTTAGTAGAAGCCCCAAGATTCCAAATCCATTGTAATCATAATATGTTCTGGTAGCCATTTTGGCACTTGTGAATATAACAAAAGGAAAATTGATCCAAATGCATGTGTGTGAATGTTATTTGTGATTTTCTGTTATTTCTATTTTCATGAACAGGTTAATGAATCTCCACAGAGGAGAACGAAATTGTGACTGTTAGTTTTCAGTTTGAATTGTTTTTCTTCATTTGAAGCTCTGCAAGGTGTGCATCAAACTAGAGAGGAACGCAAGGAAATCGGGAGGAATTTCTCTGCGAGAAATACCATGGATCTGAGTTTTAAAAATCCCTTAGACGTAAGGAGTGCACGGTAATTCAAAGTCTGAACCAGACAAATCTCAGGAGGAAAAACACTATCGAAAGTGTTATCAAGATCCAGGAACCCATTCCCCAGAAGAAGCAAAGGTCGAGCCTTTGAAGACTTAGAAAATCCTTTGATTCTGAAGCGAGTGAAAGCTCAGGAGGAAGAACGTGAGACCCCGCAAGCCGTTGGATCAAGTGGAGTTGCGAGGAGGTTAGTGACGGGGAAGAGATCTGACTGTAGATCTGGAGGGAGTTGTGAGTCATTTCAAAAACTAGGAGTACAAGGGTCAACAGCGTGGGATTCTCGATCGGTGGAATCCTAAAAGATTGGAGCCATCAGATCTTCGAAGGCCTAGAGCCATTGATCTATAGTGAGGGGGGATTTGGTGATTTTGGTGACCAGGAAGAGGAGTGGAA
>JASDQU010195498.1:1083-17399 GCA_032191745.1 Picea mariana | reverse complement strand
ATGAATGTATAATGATATTTATTTATACCATTTATGTCACTTCCTTTTAAGATTAGGTCCGACCTGACAATTTCTTATTTTGTAATTATTTTCTTTAATTATCTTCAGGGCCTACATGTACTTCCTTCTTCAATTCACTTTGTCATCTTCAAAAATTCATTTCTCCTCAGCCATGAAGATCCACATGACATGCCACATACCACCGGAAACAAGATGATATATACTATCCATCCATGGGTCTTGTATCTACATGTGCATTTTCCTTCATGTCCAAATACCTTCTTCAATCTTGAAGTCCAAAACCCATTACTAGGGTTGACATCAATGAAAACAACCAATCTTCCAACATCGTCCATGTTGACATTACAAATATTTGTCAATGCATTCTATAGGATCTTATTAAAGGATTTCATTGTTCCATTTTCTTGAGGGTGATATTGTGTACTCTTTTGATGATATACTTCAAACTACTCAATCATAGCCTTGATAGTACTATTGATGGAGTGAGTGCCTTTGTCACTCATAAAAATCCTTGGGCATCCAAATCTAGTGATCACTTTCTCAAACAAGAAGTGTGTTGTTGTCTCTGTGCTACAATCTTTTACTGGTGTTTCTTATGCCCATATAGATAAGTACTATGTCGCAGTGATGATATACCTTGCTCCTGACCTCTTTGTTGGTGAATTAATTGGTCCCACAAAATCTATTTCCCAATTGTCGAACACTTGCAAGGTTACTTGTGGTCTTACGGACATCTCATCCTGTCTATTAGGTTTACCAACCCTCTGACATACATCACATTTTTGGAAGTAGTCATTTGTGTCTCTGTGGATGGTCGGCCACCATAGTCCTGTGCACAATACCTTCTGCACGGTAGCTTTTCCTGCATAATTTCCTCCATCTATTCCCTCATGAGCCTCTGCTAAAATCCTAGGCCTTACATGTTCTAGTACACATATTCTCAAGATGTTGTCCGCGCCCATCTTGTATAAGTGTCCTACAATAAATTGATAGTATGTAGCTCTGACTACCATATTTTTCTTTTGCGCAGTGCTGAATTCTTGTGGCGTAGCCCCTGTACTCAAGTATTGAATGATGTCAGCAAAATATTCATCAACTACTTGGACTAAAAATAACTGTGCATCAGTGAAGTTGTCCTTTAAACTCATAGGTTCCTCTCCATTGGTGATCCTTGACAAGTGGTCGGGTCCTGTATTCAACTTCCCTGGCTTGAATATCACTTCAAAGTCAAACTCCTGAAACAACAATAACCATCTACAGATCCCCCTCCCCCCCCAACATTGGATTATTGACTAGATGTTTGAGGGAAGAATGATCTATGAACATTTTAAAATGTTTCCCAAGTAGATAGTGTCTGAACTTATGCAATGCATCTACCATTTCTAGGCCTTCTCTTTCTGTAGTATTTTAGTTCTTCTCTCACTCTGACAATTTTCTTCTTACAAATTCTATAGTATGGTCTAACTCTCCTGCTCCTGGCTACACCAGAATAGATCCAAGTGTTATGTTTGATGCATCTACATACAGATGAAATGTATTTTCCTAATATGGGAATACTAGAATCAGTGTTGTTACCATCTTCTCTTTTAGAGTGTCCAACCCTCACTGACAGTCCTCATTCCACTAAAATTTACTATCTTTCCTCAACAGTTTCTCCATCGGCGCAGTGATATGCGCATACCCTTTTGTGAATTTTCTGTAGTAGCATGTGTGTCTCAATGTTGCTCTCAACTGACGTACTGATTTTGGTGATGGTAAATTGATAATCATTGCAATCTTGGCAAAATCTACTAGCAAGCCTTGTTTGCACACTATATTTCCCAATAGTATCCCAAAAGGTGTCCCAAATATGCAATTCTTGATATTTAATGATATCTGACACTGCCTGCATCTTTTCGACATCATCCTTAATACCTCTACATGATCTTTCAACAGACTATAGAATGTCCAATCATCCAGATATACTTCTAAAAATCAATGGATGAATTCTTTGAATGCAGCTATGACTACTCTTGAGAATGTTGTTGGTGAATTCTTCAGTCCAAAAGGCATGACTGTGTCCTGGTAGGATCCCCACTCTGTGAAAAAGTGGTCTTGTATCTGTCTTCTGGAGCTATCTTGATCTGATGGTAGCCTGAGAATCCATCTGTAAATGAGTATGCTTCCTGGCCTCCTACATTCTCTAATACTTCATCTATGAAAGGAGTGGGAAAATGGTCATGTAGGCAAGCATCATTCATCTTCCTAAGATCAAAACATATCCTTATTCATCCTTTCTTTTTCTCCTGAACTACCATAGGGCTTACCCATTCATATTCCTCCATTGGTTCTATGATACCAACTTCCAACAGTCTTTCAATTTCTGCTTTTACTTTCTGCTTATATATTGAGTTCAGTCTATATGGTCATTGTCTAACTGATCTAGCCTCGGGTTTGAAGGGTATCTTCATCTCTCCTAGCTCTCCTTCTATGCCTTTCATCTCTGTAAATGTTGTTGGGAATATGTCACTGTACTCGCGGTGTAAATCTATTATTCTTTCTACTGTCTATTCATCTCAGTAATCCCTAATACTGGCCATTTTGGGATTGTCATTTGTCCCAATATTTACTTTCTTCACTTTGATTGGCATATTAAATACTTTTGATTCGAGAGATGGACCTTCCACCTCTCTTTCTCCTTCAATTTCTATAATTTTAATGTTGCGTGGTTCATCTTCATCTCTTGCTTCTTCCTGCACACGGTAGCATGACAATAGTTCTTTCATTGTTTGTTTTTTCTACTATTGATACTCTATTATAATTTCAACCTCTGGTTCTCAAATGAATACTACCCCTCTGACCTGTTCGAGTGTTGAATCCATGTTGGGGTTCTCATGTTCAAATGAGAAACTGACTATAAAATCTTGTTGTAATGATGTCAATTCTACAGTGCCTCTGCGCAGTTCCTGGTCTACATACCATTTTGATGGAATTCCTTCCAATGTGTGAATAAAGTGATGAGGCCATTCTTTTGGTGGTGTCATTCTCCATAGTGTTCTGCACTTCTCCAAGTGTTCTTCTAGTGTCCCATGTCCATCATATCTCTGCAGTTGATTTCTTCCCTATTCTGCACCAAATCTAATGCACAATAATCACTTACATTGGTACAAGTCCTTTACTGTCCCTTTGTGCACACCCCACCATCTTGCAGGTGTTTCCTTGAGTGCTATGTCCAGAGCTAAGAGCCTATGATTTTCTAACACTTCATCTTTGTATCTTGTTAAGAATTCTTCTAAGTCATTCACCCCATGAAAGTTAGGAGGTTCTCTTATCTCTGTACCTACCCATCTTACTGCGCGGCCTATTCTTGCGCACCTTCTTGTGGAGACTTCATGTAATATCTGATGCCAATTATCCAACCATGTATCTGAGTCTGACGTGCATGACGTAATACTTCTCCAAATGAGTACACCATCTGCAGTTGGATTCACATAATATTATTCTCTCACGGTGGTTATGTATAATTGGTTAATTGCCTCTAGGTCTAAACAAATGGGTTCTACAAACCTTTCTCCTTCTGATGGGTCTAGTGGCGCAACGAATTTATATTCTCCTGAATCGAATGTCATCTTCATTGTCTTCAAATTGATTATGGCCTGGTTTTCAAATTCCCAATCCAAGCCAAGAAATGTCGGATAAGGTGTTGTGACATCCACTATTTCTATCACTTCAAAATCAGCTTGAGTGCACACTCCATCCAGATCTATTGTCACACCCTTTAACCTTCCAATAGGCAGAACCCTATGTTGATTTACTAGTTTCAACTGAACATGTAAATATCCTAATGTAGGCTCTCACATACATTTCCATGTCTTCTTGGGTAGTACATTCATTTCGGAGCCTAAATCCAGAATGATATCCCCCATGTTGAAATCTCTAATGTTGGAATTCTGTCTGAATTCTCTGCTTGTCCTCCTTCTTGTATGCAAGTGGTTAAGGGTTTTCTTCTTTAGCTTTCCCTCTACGTCTATGTTACATCTTTCTAACATGTTTTGTAACAATTTAACAGATGATGGCTCATTTAATAGTTTAACATAGGATTGCAGAAAATACTTTATGGTACTTACTTGTCCTAGAGGTTGTGCTTCATTAGTGTGATCCAATGATGAAGGCATCTCGTACATTGGTACGTTCTGAGTGTGTTGTGCAGTTGATGTAGATGCAATGACTAGCTTCAATAATTATTGTTTGGCTTGATTGAATATCTCATTTTCGTTCTGCGCATCAAACTGCTTCTGTGGTTCAGTATTCTTCTTCACCCATTGGTGTTGTGATGGATCTTGTCTTACTGTGTCATCTCCTGTATTAGCTCCTCCACACGTAACTATGTTGATATTTCTTCCATAATCCCTCACTTATTCATAAATCCATTGAACATTCTAATTGTTCTGATTTCTCTTTTCTTGGATCTTCCCCAATAGCGTCGAACATTATTTTGTGTCATGATTTGATGCGCGACAATACATATAGGTCGCAGGTGGGAGTGGACATTCTCTTGCATAGTGTCCTAGTTGTTGACATTTATTGCATACCACCAGTCCTCTGCCTCTCCAAAGCCTCCTCTACCTCATTCTACACCTCTGTAGCCAGCTCGATCTCCTCGCGGTGCGTTGTACTGGGCCAACTGGTTATACTACGTGGGATTATACTATGGTTGCGTGGTATTGTATTGCGGCTGCGCAATGTTATATTGTTGTGGCCCAGTGTTATATGGGGCTAGTTCTTGGTTAAACTATGGTGCAGCTTGCGCCATCATCATATCTTCCTACACCCTATAGGTGTTTGATGTTCTTTCCCTTATCAGCTCCATTGTCCTACAATATTTGTCATCATGGCCTACTAACTTACAAAAATTGCAATATGAACTCTTAGTCATTGTCTATTATTTTTGCATCAATGGACAATGATATGGATCATGCCCATGTCTCTTACAAATATCACACCATAGTGCTCCTGATGGAAAAGGGTTTGGCAGTCTCGTTTCCATGTACTACGCGAAAGTTGGGCATTCATTCTTGTGGTGTCCTTCTATCCTACATGTGGTACACCAAACAACTTCTCTTTTGTCCTTACTCCTGTTCTGGTTTAATTGAAATGTTAGATTCTTTAGGTCCTCCTTGAGCGCCTCTATTTCCATATCTATCTTCTGATATTGGTTCTCTTCTAGTTGCAAGGTTGCCTGCAGAGACTCTGCCTGGGTCTGAAACTTTTGTTGTCTCAAACGATATTTCAAGTGTGGTAGTAGTGAATTCACAAACAGATGCCTATGTTGCATATATATCATGACATACTTCAGCTTTACATTCAATCATTTGAATCTTTGGTCTATCACCCAGACAAATTCTCCTGGTTTATGTCTGATCTCTATCATCTCGTTCATGTACTGATCCTCGGATCTAGGGTTATGGAATTCATTTATCAACAACTTCTTGATATCCACAATCGTTTTGGTTGTTCCTGGTGGACTATTTGCAACTAAGCTCATGTACAAATCTAGTGCACAGTCTCTTAGTGTGATGGCTAACTGCACAAGTTTGGTATCCTCATCTGTGATCTGCTTTGCTTCACAGATATTTTCACAGATGAACAAGTGCTTCTTAGGGTCCTCTGATGCCTCTCCCTTGAATTCTGGTAACCTTATGGTGGGATCATGTCCTGCTATCCTAAATGTTGAACTACTACCTCTGCACGGTGTAGATCTTAGACTAATATTTTCTGAACCGAATCCACCAGTTGTTTCTCCATGTGTAGATGTACTTCCTATTGCATTTCTTCCACTGAAATTCGGTTTTCGAAATGGTGGTGTTCTTTCTGGTGTATTAGTCGCACATGGGTTTATGGGTTCCACACTGACATTGATATGGATAGGAGTTTTGCCTCTGGTTTATTCTCTTACACCTATTGTATTCCTTTCATATGTCCCACGCATGATTTCCTCAATCTTCTCCATAGCTCGGAGATGCTATACCTCTTCTTAGTCACTTTCCAAGCATTCCCTCGTGGCTATGGATCTCTTCTTATTGTTCATGGGGTATTGGTAAGGTACTCCACTGCGTGTTCTTCCAGTTGTTTCCATGATCTGCTTGATTTGGTATTCCTCCATCATGATTGGATCCAAAGCCTCCTCCTTCTTTCCTTTATTCATCTCTTCCTCCATTTCTCCGTCTCTTGTCAGTGCTTCCCCCCTTCCCCCATGCACACAGGGAAGTTTAGTTGTCTGAGGCCATTGTCATTACACCTTTGTTATACAGTAACATCTTAATGGAAGTATACAATGATATGATATACCTACTTGGAGGTCCCTTTAGGAACTTTTTCTCTACTGCGCTGTAAGACTTCATAGTATCTACTACAAACTCTGTGATAAATCCTGCAACAATGTTGTCTAGCCAGAAATATATTGTGCGCATAAATTTATTATCAACTTGTTGTAACTACGTGATCTCCACAAAATTCCACTCTAGATGTCTGAACCGATTTGTAGGTTGGTTGTCTTTCAACCTCAATATCCACTCTTGCAACATATGCGGGAAATCATAGAAAAATACTTCATTCAAGTTGTTAAATACGTACTTGTTAAAATATTTGCGTGGTGTTAACTTCAGGTTTTTGTTATCTTTCTGCACAAATTATAGCTCCTTTGTTTTCAACCAGCTCTCAATCTCTGCCTTCATCGGGTTCCATGGTCTCAACATCCCCTTTTATATTCTCATTCTTTTAAAGTCGTGTCATGAGATCTGACATTCTTTTCACGCTTCTTCAACAGATCTCATTCACTCAATCCCATTCTGTTCCAACCGACAACATAACCATTTGTTGGTTAGACTTCCTTCTTGCTACCCTTTTGTGGCTGACCCAGGTTCAGACCTACTATGGTTTCCAATAAAACCCCCTAAGACTATCGGCCCTCCTGGTAAGCTAGAAGGCAACATAGTAAACAGGATGCACTGCACAGTCTCACCCGAGATAGTTCTTATGGGTGGCTGCAACGCTCAGGTGACTACAAATTGGGAATGATTGGGGATATGGAATTAACCTTTGTTATCTTCATTTGTTTAATCTAACGTTCAATTTATCTTTATTAATCTATCATTCTTACTCTTGCATGTAAATTAAAATATCTAAATAAATCATTCCTACATTTTTCTAACATCTAATCATCAACAACAAAGGAGATACATAACATTCAATCAAATAACACATTATCTATTGTGGTTCACCCCTCTTGGGCTACGTCCACAAATATTTGGTTGCCTTGCTCTTTTATTATTATGTTTCCAAAACTACAACGCCTCGTGCATTACAACTCTCCATCAGAACAAGTCAATATCTACCATGAAGCAGACTAGATCACACCAGGCTCCTCATCCTGTGATCTAACCCTCAAGATCTACTTTGTTTTATCTCCTCAACTAAACAACTTACAACATATATCGGAAACACCATAGTAACAATGAACAACAACATGACATCTGACTCCCGACCAAAGAACAACAACAACCAACCAACCAACTCTGACCTAGACCTCCTAGGTACCTATTTATACATGTTCTTGGCTTACTAGCCATTACATCTTCTTACCAAAACCCTAACCCTATCATGGCTAGGTCTCCTTGCATGCACGCCTCACAGGCTTTCCTCTTTTGGATGTACGTCTATCTTGCACATGTTGTGTTTCTTTCATGCGTGTCTGCCTTACATTTGTTGTTTTTCCTGCATGCGCATCTGCCTCCCATGTCGTGCTTTTCCCCCAAAACTGGGCCTGCGCTCAACACTCATCTGAAAACTTTTGGGTCTACATGCTTTGTTCACATTCCTCCACAACAAATACATAAATTAGATGGAAAATCAATGAAATGTATTTTCATTGGATATTTAGAAGAAATCAAGGCTTATATGTGTTTTGATCCACTTACTAATAAACTTTATGTTAGTAGAGATGCGATCTTTGATGAAGGGGGAGTTTATAACAAGAATGAAGGAGAAGATAAAGTGCATACTCCACATATTGAAAACTTAAATTATGATAACAATGATCAATCTTTGCAGCCCTCTCATGTAACAAATGCAGACTCACCTTCAAGGATTTCCCCATCAAGTTCATCTTCATCTTCTCCGATAGAAAAATCTCATGTTGATACACAATCAACATCTTCATCCAATCCTCCTAGAAAAATAAGAGGTTTGAAGGATATACATGAGACATATAGGTATGTTGGTGATAATTTTGCTCTTTTTTCTTCTTCCCATGTTGAACCTTTTAATTTTAAAGAAGCTTGCACTGATGAGCCATGGGTGCAAGCCATGGAAGATGAAATGTCATAGATTGAAAAAAATGATACATGGGAGTTAGTTGATCTTCCTCATGGAAAATACACTATTGGTTTAATGTGGATTTATAAGCTACATACATCCTCAATAGAAGTCCTATAAATATGGTAACAAATTATACTCCTTATGAAGCTTGGTTTTTTAGAAAACCAACTATTTCTCATCTGAAATGTTTTTAGTTTGCATGCTTTGTTCACATTCCTACACAACAAAGTCATAATTAGATGGAAAATCAATGAAATGTATTTTCATTGGATATTCAAAAGAAATCAAGGCTTATAGGTGCTTTGATCCACTTACTAATAAAATTTATGTTAGTAGAGATGTGATCTTTGATGAAGGGGGAGTTTATCACAAGAATTAAGGAGAAGATAAAGTGCTTACTCCACATATTGAAAACTTTATTTATGATAACACTGATCAGTATTCGTAGCCCTCTAATGTAACAAATGTAGGATCACCTTCAAGGAGTTCTCCATCAAGTTCATCTTCATCTTCTCTGATAGCAAGATCTCATGTTGATACACAATCAACATCATCATCTAGTCCTCCTAGAAAAACAAGAAGTTTGAAGGATATATTGAGACATCTAGGTATGATGGTGATAATTTCACTCTTTTTTCTTCTTCCCATGTTGAAACTTTTAATTTTAAATAAGCTTGCACTGATGATCCATGGGTGCAATCCATGGAAGATGAAATGTCATGAATTGAATTTTTTTTATCCATGGGGGTTAGTTGATCTTCCTCATGGAAAATCCTCTATTGGTGTAAAGTGGATTTACAAGATAAAATTTAATATGGATGGAAGTATTTCAAAGCATAAAGCACATTTAGTTGCAAAAGGTTATGTGCAACAAGAAGGCATTGACTATGAGTAAATTTTTGCTCCAGTAGCAAGACTTGAAATTGTAAGAACTTTTCTTTCCATTGCATCTCAGTTAAAGTTAACAATTTATCAGATGGATGTTAAATCTACTTTCTTAAATGGATATTTGAAGAAATAAGTTTATGTTGAGCAACCTCAAGGTTTCATTGTTAAAGGTAAATAAGATAAGGTTTATAGGCTTCAAAAGGCACTTTATGGTCTTAAACAAGCCCCTAGAGCTTGGTACTCTAGGATTGATAAATATCTTCATGATCATGGATTTGTTAAATGTCCTTATGAGAGTACATTGTACAAAAAGGTTGTGGGATCAGATTTCATCATTGTTTTCTTATATGTAGATGACTTAATTTTTATGATCACCTCACCCTCACTTGTGAAGGAGTGCATAGAGGCAATGAAATCTGAATTTGAGATGTCTGATTTAGGAGAAATGCAATATTTTTGGGGTATGCAAATAAAGCAAACAGCTACAGTATATCCATTGGTCAATCCAAATATTTTGAAGACTTGTTGAAGAGGTTTAACATGCAAGGTTGTAAACCTGTGAGTACTCCCTTAGTTTTCGGGAGTAAATTGATGAAGGAAGATGAAACTCCACTTTGCAATGCCACTCTTTATAGATCTATGATAGGCAGTCTTATGTATCTGAAAACCACTAGACTAGACATCATGTCTTTTGTGAGTCTGGATGCCATGTTAATGTATCAACCTCATGAATCTCATTGGCATGAAGCCAAAATATCCTCAGATATGTAAGTGGTACAATTTTTTTGGATTGTTTTATAATGCTACTAATGATTCCAATGTTGTAGCATACACAGATGCATATTGGGAGGTTGTTTGGATGATCGAAAGAACACTTCTGGATATGCTTTTCTCTTTGGAGGAAATCTTATTTCTTGGAGAAGCAAAAAAAAACCCATTGTTGCTCTGTCTACAGCTGAAGTAGAGTATATTGCAACATCATCAACAAGTACACAATCCATTTGAATGGAAATACTATTTGAAGACTTGGGGTCAATAAGACAATTAAAGTCTATTGTGACAATAAAAACACAATCTCCATGACGAAGAATCTTGTATTCCATAGTAGGAGAAAACACATTGATATTCGACATCATTTCATTCGATATCTTGTACAACAACAATTCATCTCATTTGAATTTTGTCGATCTAAAGACCAACTTGCAGGCATTTACACTAAAGCTCTTCCAAAGGATAAATTAGCAAATCTTAGACTACTGCTGGGAATTTAAAAAATTGACATAAAGGGGGAGACTGAAATAACTGATGCCTCTTTTTTAGGCATTCCATCGACATCTGGACGATTGATGAACTCCAGATGTAAACTTTGAAACCGCGAAGTGTTTGATTCACCTAGCTACATTTTCTGTTGTGCGGCTCCTCAAGATTGTTGTTGGGTATTCTTTAAAGACATAGTTTTTGTTCTTATTGCTATGTAAAAAAGGATCGAATATGTTAGTGTCATTTTGTTGTATAAATTTGTCTTAAGCAACAAACAAAGAGTTTCTATTGTAGTTTTGTGATATGTTACTGCAGTTTTGTGCAACGCTATGTTTATATAAGAGAGAGAGAGACCTGTTGTTTATTCTCTATGTTGTTACTTTAATTTGTTATAGCATTTAAAAACAAAAACAGAGCATTTAAAAAGAGATTTTGATAGGGAATTCACTTCATCTATGTTATGAAATCTTCATAATTTTTTACTCTGTTTACTATTTAGATCTAGAATTTTTGGTGTGATTTTTAATCAATCATTAAATCCTCGTGTTAAGATATTTCAGGGAGGAATATCCAACACTTTTAGTGAGTACTTATTTTCAAATTAAGGAACTAAGGTGACACATGCAACGATCAAACCCAAATGGCACAAAAGGATAGCTTACCAGAGAAATTGAATGGTCAAGAAGGGAATTGACCTGAAGAATCACCTGATATAAATAAATGAAAATTTCAATCTATTGTACATAACTCTTAAAAACAAAGTTGTTATATATTCAGTCAATTCAAACGTCTATCGATAATATTCGAATCACTAACTACGAAGGTTGGCTACCTTATCTTTTCCCAATGAATCCACTATGGATCAATACTATGTAGAAGAATTGGGTTCCCGAGAGAATAATAACAAATGACTCCATTATTTTCGGCACCACCATCAATAACGTCCATAGCCAAATGTACATAGATTTCAAATCTCATTAAGAAACACCTCTAGAAACTAATTCGAGTTGATTTTCCTATCGACATTTAACAATCGATACACAACTTTTACTAGGCATGAGTTCCTGTTGTGCAAATTAATTTCCTTGCATGTCATCTTGGAGAAGCGCATTAATACCAATCATGTATTGATGAGGATAGATAACTATATAGGTTTGGTGATGCAATATTTTCAATATATATAGACATACACTTTGATGCATTAAATGCAATAATTTTCTAAACACAAGTATTGTTAAATGCAAATTTTTACAATGTCATGAAAAAATTCGAAATTGGTGATGGACGTTTCTAATATTTGAGTGGACAATAATATGAGGACATTTATTCTAAACTTTGGGAGGATAAATTGAAAAAATAAATAGATACCATGATGTATTCAAGTGGTGAAGTTGTATTGGAGAATAAAATAGCCACCATGCTAGATTTAAGCGACCAAGTTATTTGAACATATGACCTTTGTCATCGAAAATCAATGAGTTCCTAGTGTAGATTGTTCTTGAGATTCAAGGAGAAGCCTAAACGATAAATCAAGTCATCTATGATATAATACAACAACAAAAAAGGAAAAGGACATTGGGTCTGGGTCCCACTTCCAACCAATGCATGAAGGTGAGAGATATTGTTGATGAATCCAGATGGATAATTTGCATGGCACAAATGTTAATCATGCAAGTGCCAAGACAAATGGATAATCGCATGAAAACCATGCCAAGCCAGATGGATAACCATGAAAATTCTTGAGTGATAGAGTGGATATATCCTCCAAGTGGAAGTAGCCATCATAAGGAAGACAGGGACATAACAACTATAGGGAAACTGGTTCGATTCTCAACCTATTTTGATCCATCTCCTATAAAGTGGATGTCTAGTTTGGAAGACAAATTCATGATCAAAAATTATCCTGATCAAACTTTGGAAATGCAGACATAAGGTTTGTGTTTCATGGAAGAGATCGTAAGCAACATAGTTCATTTTTGTAATAGCTAAGAAACTTGAGAGAAACTTTCAAAACTTTTCATTTTCAATAAGTTTCAGGTTCGTTTTATATATTGATATTAAATGGTCCTCTCTAGGTATCTAGATTCAATAGTGTTTGGAGAATATTGGGCCATAATGCAGAAATTGGTGGGAACACGATTTCCCACTATCAAATCAGACGTGTGCCAAAAATTGTGTGTCTCTTATGTTTTCATTGGTGTAAATTACTGCACATGCTACGACACATATGCTTCCTATTATTTAAATTATTCTTATTGGCTACAATTGGGACTCTTTGGCCATCTCCACAGGTTTTGGTCAAAATTAATTGATGCATTTTAGTTGTTTTTTGAAGGGGTCATAACTTGTAAATGATATCAATATGATGTTAGAATATGTTATCAGGGGAAATAAATGACATTCCCATCGGACCACAAGTGTGTATAAGAAGCTAGATGTTTTACATTTTTTGTGATTCGATTGGGTGGCATGAAAGAGATTAATGTTATACATTGGAGATGTGGTCACCCTTCATGTATGGGATACCATATGGGGTGAAGGAAATGGTTGTAGCGCCTCTCCATGGGTGCTACGAAATAAAATTATGCTAATAGATACATGTATTTAAAGAATTGATGCAACACCATTTTACTTTTTAAATGGAATGACAATGGAATAACAAAAACATAACAAATAAATGCTAAGAACATACCTCCTCCTTGGTTTGTTGAAGTTGATTAGTTGTGATGTAGTCCAACTAAAGATGCTTCCAAGTGTTCCTTCTTTTTCCACATGCCCAGAGTGGAACAACGAAATCCTCCCATCCAACTAAGAGCTTAGCCAGATTCCTAGCTCCAAGAAACCTTTCAATTCCTTGGCCCTTTGTGCCCATGATTCCAAGAAAAACAATCACATGTGCTCTAAGAAAAATATCACAAGAAATATAACTTCCAAGAATTATCCAACCCCTCAACATGCTCAAATATCTCAACCCCCCCTTCATCACCACTTCCTCTTCCTATTTATCAAGTTTCCATACCCCCTTCCCCAACTCTCCCCAACCACCCTCATTATTAGCCATCAACTTCTCTTATATGGATTTTAAAAAAGGTTTAGAATGAAACTAAAATATAAATTATTTGCATAAAATAAAAATAAATAAAATGAAAAGTATTTATTCTCATGCTAGCTTATAAATGCAATTTGACAAATTTCCCCAAAATGTACATGATAATCCACCATACTCATTTAATTCATCATACCAACCATCAATCAAAGTAAAAGAAGGTATTTAATGTTTCTAGATATTTTTCTATGCAATATAATCTACATAGTCATTAAACCATTCAATTAAATAGTTAATAATATACTTTAATAATTAATGCATTAACTAATTTCACTAGTGTACATGTGTATGGTATGTGTGCATAGCTAGCAGACACATATATTATGCATGTATTAACAATAAACAACCACTACCTCTAGTGCATAGTTCTTGTATGATAACACCAAGGCATGCACGACAATAGAGATAAAGTAAATGCATCATTTAATAATTGTAATGAAAAAAATTACAATAATTCATCAATAACTCATGATCACACTTAAAATATTAAAAGGGAATCAAAAGAGGATTTTAAACATGGTAGGAACCAAGTGAGTAAACAATAGTGACACATCTGATCCCCAATCAATATTCTCAACTAACATTGAAGCAACCTTCCTTCCTAACCTACTTCCATCTTCCATCATATCCTTTCCTCTGTTGGACTAAGATGGAGCATCAACTATATTGACCTAACTCCAGATAGAACTCATAAGTGGAAATGTCATACATCTTAACCAAGCTTCCCCAACAGGCAACTAGCAGTCGCCATCACACGTCTAGGGGAGCGTAACTTCACACATCCCTCCCACCACTCTAGGTTTAGAAGGATAAACGGTGGGAAATACCTCCATCCCTCCTCATAGAACTAGGCCCAACACCCTACATAAATCCTTATTGTGCAACTATTGTTCTTAGAGTCACGTCATCAAACAACCACTCTGGGCAAGTTGTGCATCCTGTCAAAACGACACTTACCACATATCATAGAAATATTTCGAATCGTAAATTAAAGAATAAGTACAACTTATAGAATACACTATCTTCTCGATTTCTACAATATCCAAGTTACCTCAACACTATAATCATTTGTCTATCAGATGACTCATCAACCTTTAGGTTAGTTCACCAATAACTCATATGCATGCATATACATCACAATTTCGTATGCGAATCCATATTTGTATCAACGTTCAATTAAGAAATGTATGTTTATTTTTATCATTTCTTGCATCTATTATGCATTCACAACATAAATTGAACTGGCATCCATGTACCACAATTCAACATTTAGATTTGCATGTTTGAACAATTATCATAACTATCATAATTAAAAACATATAACAATAAAAATTGCATTATGTAGCATATAAACAGGTCCAAATATACACATCTCAAATGTGTATATTAGTCTAACTAAGTCCAAATAGTTACTAAGAAATGAATTTCTAAGATGAGTAAAATCAACGTTCTAATTGTCTAAGCTCAAAATATGGAGCGTTACATACATCCACCCTTCAAGAAACTTCGTCCCGAAGTTATGATCATTCTCAATATAGGAAAAAATCCATGACACAACTTCCATGCGTCTTTTTGTTTTTGAAAGCAAACTTTGTGCTATATTGGTCCCATTGGACCTTCGCTAGATTTATAACATGTTGAGTCTATTAATATGTTGATTGTGACTACCCTTATTTAGCAGGCACCTTTCTATGTCTCAACTCTATGTTATTACCACTGGTAAATAAATTAATGAAAGTACACACTTCTCTTGTATTTATTCATCCTAAGTACCATATGGGACCCCGATATTTAAAGTACATTCTATTGATTTGACCACCCATTAGAACCTTAGTTCATCATCTGTTCTCTAGTTAAGTGAATCTTATATTGAGTTTTATATAAATTTCATTAAGTCATACATACAATCCCACCCAAGAAATATTCATAATTATAAACAATCATTATTGACTTTAATTATTACTCTAACATGACAATACATATGTCATCACTTATGCGATTGGTACCAAAAACAAATTCCATGCTTGGGAACATTGACTAAGACACTGCTAATTTATTGTCATGTGATGTTGTCACTTCATGGTTTGGTTGGTCATTGTCCTCAATCTCACTTTTCTTATGAGTCATAAAAATTAGATTTTGACTAAGTCAAATGTCGAGTTTAGGATTCTCTTCATCATAATCGAGGCAATCCATGCTTTCTATCAACAATTCACCATTACAAGTGTCCCTATATCTAAAGAGCACCATGCTGACTAGTGGGTTGGTGAACATTTCTAGATCAAGAATATGTTTATTATAAGGTTCCATTCCAAAATCAAGGGACACCCCTTCTTCACAAAACATTCTCTCCAAAGCACATCGACCCCTTTCTTTGGCGCTCTCTTCACATTTGATATTCAAGCATATTCAAAATATTGGGCACATCTTCCACATGACTTCATATTTAAAATGCGTTCTTCATTAAATAGCATCTATTAAGGTACTTATCACTCCTCTTACTAATGTTATTGATCCTTTACAAGATATACCTAAACTCCACTACTTTGGTACAATTAAGTAAAAGAACAAACAATTAAACTTTGACTTAACATCACGTTGGACGATAGGAACTGGTCCATATACCATATGACACATTATGATATAAATAAACATGTTGTCATGATGTTTCCCTTATCATTCTAAA
>JASDQU010195496.1:24797-35802 GCA_032191745.1 Picea mariana | reverse complement strand
CTAAGGATGCTTGGTAACTTAGAAATAATGGTTTTTATGTGTTTGGGACAATGGGGTCTTTAATGATCAATGAAATAAACAACTCATCACACATCTAAAGAAACAGTGCTTTCAAGAAACAATAATCAGATCAAGTAATTTGAAAGGGGGGATGAAGAACACTATTCTTGATTGCCAAATACAAATGAATGTAGGGCTTAATGCAAGATAGAGAGGAATCCTTTAATTTCAAGTTTATGAGTTCAATAAAGAGATAACAGTCTTCATGAACTAAAATAAACTAAAAACAAAGTACAGAATAGGAAAGATGGACAATTCTGATATTGAAAACGAAAGGAAACTAAACTTTATTTCTGCAAAAAGAGTCTATACATTAGCATAAAAATATCTTCCAGTTTGAACCCTTGTCTCTTAGCAAAAATAGGCATTTATAGCCTCTTACAATCAGTTTTACAGATCCTAAAAACATGGATCTGTGTTTAAAAATAGCAATTTAAATGTAACTAAACAACTTGATAATAAAGATTTAACAGCTAAACTATCATTCGGATTGTCTCCAATCTCAAATATTCTCCATCTATATCCTTCAGCTCCTGGAATCTGCAATGTAATGAAACATGGCAGGACACCTGTCTTGACAGTTGGATTTCTTCAACGTTCATAGTCGATCTTTGAGGAAAATTGTTTTGCATGTGGTTCCCAAAATTCTCTCGAACCTCTGATGCTGAGTCCTTTCCATGCGATCTGATATCCCCTTGATATCTTGGAACCTCTTTATAATCTGTAAAAATTGACCTGCTCCGTCCTTGGCTTCCAAAAATGCTTTTCCTGCTTTCACCAGCTAACGGGCTTTATATTTCGCTGGTTAGCTGGTGAAAGCACTGCCTTTCACCAGCTAACGGGTCATTAAATTTCGCTTTGCGCTGGTGAAAGCTCTATCTGAGCCAAAAATGAACTTTCACCTCCAAAATGCGATTTCAACAAAAATTCAATGTGTCTCTGATTTCTCCCCTTGCATGTTTACAGCAACCTGAGCAAGCACCTTCAAATCTGGGTGGGACTTTTGGTTTTGTTTTTGTTTCAATCGTCTTATCTTCCTTTTAAGGCGCTTGGCAAGCCACCATAGACTATTGTAATCTTTGGTGATCTTCTGCTTTCTTTTCTTCTCTTTAACACTTTCCCGGGCCAGTCTTTCAAACGCAGCGTTGGTTTTTGCGAAGTTATCAGACAACTTCTTGTACCTTTCTTTGATTACCCGTTCCAAGACCTCTTGCTAAGCGATTACCTCTTTCAGATGCTTGATTTTCTGAGTTTTCTTTGACTTAGAACTCTTTGATGTTTCTCCTTCTTCTGTATGAGTGAAGGTCTCATAATTCTGTGCAAACTCAGTTGACTGTTCTGGACTCTTGATGACAGGCTCTCATCTTCTTGCGCTGGTTCTGAGTCTGTATAGGACAAGTTTAATATGTTTGTTCTCTTCTCTATACGCTGCTCTGTAGTGGTTTCAAAGTTTAACCTTTTCTTTGACCTGTGGGATTTCACTCAAGAGATTCTATCTTCTGGAGGTCCTGGCAGGGTCCTTCTCTTCCTCGAACTGCTTTGAGGAGTCAACTGTTTCTTTGAACCTTTCCCCTGTTCATTTACGGGCTGAGTCTGTGTTTCAAAGCCCTCCCAAAATAAAAAATGTTGCCAGCTCTTTCCCTGCTGTCTTAATTCCTCCAGAATGATCAATTTGATAAGGCCAAAGTGACACATAGTATTTTTCATGCTTATGGGTTGAGCCCTGATTTTCTTGCAGGCCTTAGTTAAACTCTTATGTAAGAAAAAAGGTAAATTGAGGAGAGTCTTACCGGTGAAATGGTCTAGGAGCTTGAAATGATACATCATGAGTTTGTCATACCTGCCCTCCGAGGTTATGTAGAGTTGGATGCCCTTAAACAGCTCATGCCACTCCTCTTCTAGATAGGAAACCAGCATGCTCTTTTTCCATGCATTGTGCCTGAACTCTTCCTTCAAATAAGCTCTGAAATTTAAATTTTTGGTGGCAGTAGTTTTGAACCAACTCTGGCCCGACCTTGGTAGGCTGGTCGTTGCAGCAATGGCAGCTTCATCTACAATGATCTCCAAAGATCCAACACGAGCCTTATTCCCATCAAAAGTTTTGGCAAAAGCCTCTGCTGTTGACTGGTGACAACTGTTCTGCAGCCTCTCAACAAATTCAATGCAACCTGCGTTTGAAAAGTGCTTCTGTACTTCTGGATGCGTCTGTAGGAAAGATAGGTTGTTTAGCTCTTTTCTGAGTAGAGAACCATTGCGTCTCCTCACCATTCTGTTACCCAAAATCTCAAACGGTTTTGCATACACAACACAAGAAACTGATATTCGGGCCGAGGTCTTGCGCTGTTGAAAGCACTCGGGAGTCGGCTATGTTTTTTTTAACATTAGAAACTTAACAAACATTCGTGAACAATGCGTGATAGGGAAGCAATGATCTGATTTGATGTTGTCAGCCCGGTAGTACAGCTTCTGTACCTGCGCTAATGGATTTGAACTTGCCATCCCCGACGCCATGATTGTGGAGCATGAGTTTCTGAACCGGATCCGATTTGTAATTTGACTTAGACGTGGAACTCGAGTTTTCATGATTATCCACTTTCACCAGCGCGCCTTTCTTGATTGCATGACGTGAGTTGATCACATCATCATTCGATTTTTGAAACGTGGATAAACGCACGTGATTCCTGCTTTCTCCTGCTAACGGCCCGTGGAAAACACCCCTTAGCTGTTGAAACTGACCGCTTTCACCAGTGCACATTCCTGTGAAAAACGCCCCTTAGTTGTTGAAACTGATCGCTTTCACCAGCGCACATTCCTGTGAAAAACGCCCCTTAGCTGTTGAAACTGACCGCTTTCACCAGCGCACATTCCTGTGGAAAACGCCCCTTAGCTGTTGAAAGTCATCACTTTCACTAGCGCACGATCCCGTAAGAACTGCTCCGTAGCTGTTGAAAGTCTTCACTTTCACCAGCGCACAACCCGCGACAATACTTCTTTGGATGTTTTGAAAATCAACACTTTCACCAGCGCACAGACCTATGAGAGACACTCCTTAGTTGTTGAAAGTCGCCACTTTCACCAGCTAACACTCATCTTTTAAACACATGTTAGCTGTTGAAAGCATTTTACGAAAATTTTAAAGAGAAGACATGTATGGGTCATCTTATTTCTAAGACAAAAATCAAAACCTAAGTTTTGCAGCTAGAAAAACTCAAAAATAATTTGAGAAAACTACCAATAGCCATGCTATCCACCACAAAATGCGAACAAAGGGACGGGTTCATTTTGGGAGCTAACAATAAACATGATAAATTGTGTGCAAATGGCTAAATATCATAATTTAACAAGCAAGGAGAAATGGCCCTTATTATGTTATAATTGGGAGATTTGGGGTAAAATTTTATGGTAGCTCACCAAATAATTGACGACCTCAGGATTATGTAATTACCACATGCCTTGTTGTTGGTTTACAAAATTTACATACTGAACCATTAAAGTTGTCCGCTATTGATTTGTTGTCTTTCTTGTATTTTGTATGAGTATATACAGAAATAAAAAGTTTCACCGTAAAACAAGCATAGAATTATTCAATTTAAATATAGGCAAACTCTAGTTCTAGGCAACACAAACTATAGCTAAAGGATTGGAGATCCTGAAGATTTTGTAGGTGGAGTAGTTTCATCGTAAAACAGGCATAGAATTATTCAATTTAAATATACGCAGACTCTAGTTCTAAGCAACACAAACTATAGCTGAAGGATTGGAGATCCTGAAGAGTTTGTAGGTGGAGTAGTTTCACCGTAAAACAGGCATAGAATTATTCAATTTAAATATAGGCAGACTCTAGTTCTAAGCAACACAAACTATAGTTGAAGGATTGGAGATCCTGAAGAGTTTGTAGGTGGAGTAGTTTCACCGTAAAACAGGCATAGAATTATTCAATTTAAATATAGGCAGACTCGAGTTCTAAGCAACACAAACTATAGCTGAAGGAATGGAGATCCTGAAGAGTTTGTAGGTGGAGTTTCGAAGAAGTAATAATGGCAACCTTGACCTTTGGAAAGGCCAATGGCCAAACATCTTAAAATCATACCAAATTAAAATTAAGTGTTGCAATGCAATCAAATTGAAACTAGTCACATTGCCACCAAAGATACTGCAATCGGTTGACAATGAAATCTGAAGAAAGTGAAATGACCACACACTCAAAATAAATCCAATGTATCGTATGCCATCATATGACTCCATGCATTAGTAAATTTATAAAGTAAACCATGAATGCAACATGTCACTATGGTTGACATCTGTTATTACTGGCTACTCTAGCTGCCTTGTAGCTTTTACACGATACAAAGACGGTTACCTCCACCAATTTCACTACAGATAACATTGAAGCCCATATCAAAGGAGAGCGAGCTATGTATGTGAGTGTTAGATGCACAAGAAGGTCAAGAAACTGTTGGTGATTATAGCATTGGTTACCAAGTGTTGCTTCACAAGCGTCGACAATTCACAGAGACGATAACAGCAATAAGGAGACATCTACATTTAACTCCTTTAATCCCAACAGGGAATCGTCTGAAAGTTCCGACGTGAGTTATACTCATTCTTTCTTTTTCGTTATTTCTTTGTTCTTACATGGAACTCTGGTTTAATTTCTCTTGATCCAAAAACTGGATGGACATATATACATATCAGTAACTAAAGAAAATGAAATTTTATGAACAAAACATTAAGAATTTCATGAATTCTCAAACACTAAAAATATACCATCCAGCACAAACCGTTTAGTCACTTAATTAGCCCACATTGAGCAAATTGTTTACTGATTTGAACTTATCTGTACATTTATTATTTTTTAAACTATGTTTCACATAGACATTCTATAGCTTTAGTAGGGGAGATCTTCCTGTAGCTRTGTAGTAAGCTATYTAACTACTTGRTCAGCAGRCATTCTCAGAGAACTGTGCAGTGCTTGAGTCTTACCTRTTCAAAATTTCCTATTTTGAACATTATAGTGCCTCCGATTTACCTTGTCCAGGTTAGCATTCTATAGCCCAGGCAGGGAAGATTATTAAAACCATAAGTCCTTGATTAGTAGGCATTCTCAGCAAACAGTGTCCAACATTTCTAATTTACTTCCTATTAGTGATTAAGGATTTTTATGGATGGGGTATTTATTTTAACAATGGATTATAGATTTTTAAGCGGCGAAAGGAATCAAATAAAATTGAATTGCTAATTTCTTTGAAGTATTTTTAAAATCTCTATTATCCTGAGATCATTCACATCGTCTCATCTCTCTCACCCACAACTTTGAAATCACAAAACGAACGAGCGATAAAATAAGCAAGAAATTAAACTGTAGCTAAAATAAAATTAATCTGAATGCATATATGATAATCCTATATTTATGTGACATGTTGATGGATCTAAAGTTAAGATGCATATATGCTCATTCTATTTATTCCCATTAAGGTGAGTTTTTTAATATAATGTCTCTGTTAGCGTTAAGATGGATTTGCTAATGCATGGGGATAAGTTTCGGAAAACCCTAGCACGCGGTCCATGCGAGACACAGACCGGTCGCTACAGCACCTTCTCAGGCTACGAATTTCCATTGCTTCACTGTAAACCCACTTCGGCGCTGATCTGCAGGCATGGGCGCGGAGGAGGGGGGGAAACCCCCCTCATACAGTAATGTGGCAGCCAATGATAAATCTGGAACTAGGGCAAAACGACCCGCGTTTGAGCCGCCGCCACAAATCCGAGAGCAGCTACTCGCCAAAGAACAGGGCCTGCAACAGGAAATGGAGACAGGAGCTAGCACTACCAACCCCAAACCACCTCGCAGCTGGGAACCTGGGAAATGCATCCCACAGATGGAAAAGGCACCCCGCTATCACATAAGTTCTGCCAGGGTGGGTGAACACACACAGTTTATGCAAGAACATGCCCTCATTGGCAAATTTCTGGGACTCTGGCCATCAGAAAGGGATCTGCAAAAATGGATAAAACATTGGTGGAACCCCAAAGGCGATTACGACGTCCAGCTCAGGTCAAAAGGCTTCTTCACCATAATACTCTATAATCTAGAGGACAAGGACCGCATCTTCGAAAATGGCCCTTATTTCTTCAACTCAGCAGGGCTTTTCCTACGTTACTGGACAGAGCGCTTCAGCCCAGACAAGGAGGACTTCACAATGGCACCCGTCTGGATCCGCCTCTACTCCCTCCCGCAAGAGTTCTGGTTGGAGGAGATCCTAATGGGAATAGGTAACACCATTGGTCAGTATGTGAAAGCCTCTGAAGCTACAAAGCAGAGAAAATACACCTCATATGCACGCATCTGTGTTTACATGAATATAGCCAAAGCCCTACCAGGAACTGTAATACTGGAATACCAGGATGAGGACTGGGCCCAAACCCTTGATTACGAGCACATCCCGTTCAGGTGCAGAAAATGCCACGAGCACGGCCATCTGTTTCAGGACTGCCCTTTGAACCAGCCAGCGCCCAAAGCCACCCCGAATCTGCAGAAAGATGGCTTCACCATGATACAAGCAAGGAAGAAAAATCCCATTCGAAGACAAATAGTCGATCCCAAACCCAGGATCCAAACCAGGAACTCTTACGATATTCTAAGCCAGCTCCCGGAAGAAGATGAAATCCAGGATCCCCACGCCGGCTTACAGACAGGCAAAGCCATGAGTACTGCCACCCCACCTCCGGATCCACCCAAAGAAACCAACACAGAGGATGTAGGGGATGCAGACGGAGATATTCATATGCAAATGAATGCCCAAGACCTAGCCGGCATAGATCTGGAGAAACTGGAGGAGGCCCTAGACCAGAGGGACCTGCAGGGCCTCCCGGAAGAACAACTGCGAAAGGTTCACAAGATCTTCCTCGACTCAACAGCGGGCTCCACAGCGCGCCTAGGCATTGCCACAGAGTCAAGTTCTAGCTCCAAAAAGATCCTAAGAGAAGGCAAAAGACGAGGCCGGAAGCCAGTTCATCAGCTGATCAAAGAAGACAGAAACCTAATGATCAACTCAGGGCAGATACAGAAGCTCTCGGAGGGATACCTCCACCTACACCCCTCCTCTTAATGATGAAGGTCATCTCCTGGAACATCAGAGGGCTCAACGGAAGATCCAAGCAAAGAATCCTCAGAGACTGCATCAAAGAAGAAACCCCAGATATTCTAATGTTACAGGAGACTAAATGCGTCGGTTTGGAAGCTGAGAACATAATGCAAAGAATATGGAAAGGATGCCAGTTTTTTTATACGGACTCTGTGGGAGCAGCGGGTGGTCTAGCAATTTTATGGAACCCCAACCACACGACTCTTAGTGGGCCCTTCTCCACAGCAGGCACCCTGTCAGCACATTTTGAAATACTAGGATCAAGTCAGGAGGGGACCATCACTAACGTCTATGGTCCACAAGGACAACAGGAAAAGCAGAAATTCTTGGAAAAGCTGGTCCAAGTCAAAGCTCTGGTGAACACGCCCAATTGGATCCTAGGAGGCAACTTCAATATGATAATGTCACTGGAGGAAAAAACGGGAGGCAGTAAGCGACTCGAGTAAGACAGTGGTAAGTTCAAAACCTTCCCTGAACAGCTAAATTTAGTAGACATAGAGAATAGCAATGGCACTTTCACCTGGTCTAATCGCAGATCTGGTAGCCAACATATAGCCTGTAGACTCGATCGCTTTCTTGTAACAAAACACTTGATCGAGAGAGATCTATGCATAGAAAGCCTAATTCTTCCCAGAACGGGCTCGGACCACTGGCCGATAGCCCTCCAAATTGCCATAGAAGCGACACCAAAATTCAAACCCTTTAGGTTTGAAAAATTCTGGCTAACACATCCAGACTTTCATCAACTAGCACAAATCTGGTGGAATCAATCAGAGATTGACGAGGGCACCAAGATGTACAGATTCCAACAAAGACTTAAAAATTTTAAGCAAAAGCTCAAATACTGGAACAAAAACACCTTCGGCAATATCCAACAAGCTATCAGAGATGCAGAACTCAGGCTAGTCGAAATACAAAAGATATTCATATCAGGAGCTCGCACTACTAAACTCATGCAGGAAGAAGAGCAATTACAGGAGCAACTTGAGCAACGTAGGAGGCAAGAGGAGATACTCTAGAGACAGAAATCTAGAGTTCAGTGGCTCAAGGAAGGGGAAAAGAACACCAAATTCTTCCACAGAACCATGATACACCGAAGACACATCAACCGAACAACACATTTGGAGGACGAGCAAGGCCACCTAATCAAGGACCATGAGCGCATTGAAGAAGAACTCCACAGATACTACCAAACCCTCCTCACGGAAAATAACGAGGATAGGGTGGCAGCAATCTCCCGAGTCACAAGCCATATCCCTAAGCTAATCACGCCAGAACAAAATGCTGCTCTCAGTCGACCAATCTCCAAGGAAGAAGTGGACAAAGCAGTAAAAGACATGCCCCCGGGTAAAGCCCCAGGCCCTGATGGCTTCACTACAGATTTCTTTCACCACTGTTGGGACATTATAGGCCAGGACGTATGGGAGGTAGTTGAAGAATCCAGATCGTCAGGACAAGTGCTCCAAGCCTTTAACGCCACCTTCCTCACCCTCATCCCAAAGGAGGAAAGAGTCACGAACCCCAAACAGTTCAGACCCATCGCTTTATGCAATGTCATCTACAAGATTATTACCAAGGTCATTGCAAATCGACTCAAGCCAATTCTGCCTTTTATTATCTCTAAGGAACAAGCTGGATACGTAGAAGGAAGGCAGATAATGGACAGCGTCATATTGGCTAATGAGGTGGTCAGCTCTCTCAAGACAACAAAAACACCAGGTATGTTGATTAAACTCGATCTCTCAAAGGCTTTTGACAGGGCTAGTTGGCAGTACCTCCGTGCTATTCTAAAATCCTTTGGTTTTGAACATGATTGGGTACAATGGATTTTGAACCTCACCTCTTCGGCGTTCTTCTCAATCCTCGTCAATGGAGTCCCCTCGCGCCCCTTCTCGGCCTCCCGAGGCATTAGACAAGGCGATCCACTCTCACCTTTTCTCTTTGTTATAATGGCGGAAGGCCTTGGCCGCTATATTAAATCAGCAGTTCTAGAAGGTACCCTCTTGGGCCTACCCCTGCACAACATAAGACCTGCCCCTTCACACAGCCAATTCGTTGATGACACCCTTCTAATGAACTCCCCTACTGCTCGGGAAGCCCTTAAACTCAACTCCATCCTCTCAGACTTCACTGAAGCCTCGGGCATGACTCTGAATCTAGAAAAGTCCAAGCTTTTATTTTTCAATACCCCCACTGCAGTCCAATTGCATATTTCCAGAATCCTAGGAATACCCAGGAGCTCCCTTCCGTCCAATTACCTGGGTATTCCCCTCACTGGAGCACCCGCTAAAACCATCTCCTGGGACAGCCTCCTTATCTCTATCTCCAACAGATTATCCAACTGGACTTTCAGACCTCTAAACCTTGCAGCCAGACTTGTCCTGCTAAAATCTGTCCTCCAAAGTCTTCCCACCTACCTTTTCACGACGCTTGATGCCCCCAAACACATCATCAAAGCAATCAGAAGCATCCAGCGGAATTTCCTATGGCAAGGAGTGCAAGCCAAGAAGAAATGGGCCCTAGTAGGCTGGGAAAAGGTATGCACACCAAAAGGTAGAGGAGGCCTAGGGCTACAGGACCCCGAAAAATTGAATCAGATAATGGGAGCCAAGATATGGTGGAGGTGGCTGAAAACACCAGATGCCTTATGGGCTCAAATCTGGAAGAGCAAATATGCTCCTACAATGCAACCGGATCAGCTAATCAGACACAACATCAAAATTCAGGGGTCGAACATCTGGAACACAGCTTGGCAAAACAGGGACATGATCCAGAAACACGTCGTTTGGGAAATACGCAACGGAGACAGTGCAAGGTTCTGGCAAGATTCGTGGCAACAGCTCAAGCCTTTACAGGACTCAGAAGAACTCGCACCCCTCCACCTTGCCCTCAATCAGATCCCCACACTGAAGGTACGTGACCTCTGGAAACCTGTGGACGCAGAACACACCTGGCGACAATGGAAAACCTCCAATCATGAGCTAGGCATACCCCCTGATCTCAATCTAACTGCCTGGCAGCAAGAGGCTGGGCGCAGGAAAATCCCCTGGAGAGAGGGGCTCGACATACTCAGATGGGGACACTCAGCTTCAGGCAACTTCTCGGTAAAAGAGGCCTATGGCATACACTGCAATCACAATAATCAGCAAGGAGACAACATCTGGAGCAAAATATGGCGTAAAGAGCTATGGCCCAAGGTATCCACTTTCCTCTGGTTAATCATTCACAACAGAATTTTAACATGGGACAACCTCAGGAAAAGAGGATTCACTGGACCATCCATGTGTGCCCTTTGTCAATCCCAAGAGGAAACCAAAGAGCACCTCTTTAACGGATGCAGCTACAGCCAAATAATTTGGGATCAGGGAGCACAAATCATGCGCCGATCCAACCAAAATCGTGGCAGTATCAGTGACACCATAGAAAACTGGGATTCTATCACTTACAGCAACCCCGTTCTGAACCAAATCTGGCTCTTACTACCCGGCTTCATTCTCTGGCAGATATGGAAGGAGCGGAACAAGCGCATCTTTCACTCCAAGCATTCCCCGGCTGAGGCAACTTGGAAATCAGTCGCCAAGCTCATCAGAGAAACAATTCAGAGCAAGAATTGGCAACCTCAAGACAAAGATTGTAACCGGGAGGAGGCACACATCTTCCAAAGCTGGAAACTCAGCCTCAAAGACTCCGGGATTTTTCGACCTCCTAAGAGCCACTTCCCCAGTCCCTCCCTTTGGACCCCCCCTCTAGCTGGATTCATAAAAATAAACTTCGATGGAGCTTCAAAAGGCAACCCTGGA
>JASDQU010195495.1:8717-19738 GCA_032191745.1 Picea mariana | reverse complement strand
GTCCTTATATCTTCAAAACATGCTTTTGTCAATATCGGACGATATTCCGTGAAATTAATATGGCATGCCATCTCAAGCATGTCCTTAACATAGATCTATTTCTTCATTTCATCGGTGTTTCTGTTTTGTCATATTTTTTTTTGGCTTTCATTCCTCTTCTTCAGGAGAGTTTCCGAGAGGACTGGGGTTGTGGATTCGTATTAGCTTAAATGTTGGATCAGATTAAGGTCCGTACATAAATGGTTAGATTTACATGAATTCATCTATATTTTAGGGTTTATCACCTATGAAATTGAAGGCCAAAAGAGATTATAGCTGGTAGATCATCAGCCTCGTCAAAGTTAGTGTAAGTGCAATTGTTTGATTTGAATAAAATAAAAATAATGATTTGATCCCTTCTTAAGCACACTGTCATATAACTTGTTTATAGAGGTTTCAATATCATGGTAAATTTTTTTATTTTATTTATATATTAATTAATTGATATAATAATGTTTATATTCTAATTAATAAAAAGTAAGTTTTATTTATATATAAATTAATAATAAAGATATCAAATTAATTAATATAATAATGTTTATATTTTAATTAATAAAAATATTAAATTAATTCATATATGTAAAACTTAAAAGTTTAAAAAAATTTATAAAATAAAAATAATTAATTATTACTATTCTTTTTTTTAAAACATTGCAAATTATAGATATAGGAGTTACAATAAAGTAAAAATGTGGCTAGTAATTATTCATCTCCAAATCCAAATTTATTTGGCAGAGACTACGCTGCCATGCAGCCCTTTTAATATATTAAAAAGGTTCTTAGATTTTTCTTCACAAAAGACAGTTTTCACCTTCACATTGCACATTGGGTTGATGTCTATAAAACTCAATCACTGTTGTATTGACTGTGACAGTTGCATTCTCGTAGACTGTACACCCATTCAAAGTCTTTATTGACAGTGACAGACGCAATTTCGTTTTCTCTATACCCATTCAAAGTCTTCAAAGTAAAGCGAATCAAATGAAGCAGACTCATTTTCCCATTCAAATTCCGGGAATCTTCTTCCCTTTGTTTTTCCACTAGATAGTCTATCCTTTTCTATATAAAGTCAGACAGCCATTGTCTCTCTAAGGAAATTTCAGGTCTCAAATTCAACAGCGTTGTGAAACGAATCAAGCAGCAATACCAGATCATGGAAATAGATTTCCCTCCTCCACTGTAAGGATAACCTTGAAAATTCATTTTCTTTTTGCAGGATAGAGCTATTTTCTTTACATTTTGATAAAAGATTTCCTGGGTCAAACTTGAAATCGTTTTGGGTCAATTTTGAATGCAATGTTAGGTGAAGAATTGAGTTTGAGTAGGACGTTCTTTACATTGTGAAGATAGAATTTTCGTAGTAAGTTAAGACGGGTTTGGGAGAAATTTTGGAATTTTGTTGTGCTTTTCTTTGAGGTTTGATGGGATTAAGCTTGACCAAAAACACAATTACTTTTTGGGTGAAGTATTATCTTTTCTTTATTTTTGGTGTGAATTTTTATTAAGGTGAGGTGCAGACCTCCCAAACTAGTCATACCATCAGTGTGTATTAAACATGGAGTGCTTCGCTTACTGAAATTTCTTTCTCTTAATCCTTGAAATGATTATAGGATTAAGGCCCCTTTGGGCTGAGCAGTTTAAAAAACACATTATATATCTTAGAGGGTATCCATGACATTGGTTTTTTCAGTAGTAACCATTGTATCTATGCTGTTTGTTTCTGAAGTGAGAAGAGGATGACGATTAATTTCTAATTTTGTACGAGGCTATGGTAAGTAATGGTTTAGTCTGTCTTTAGTAATGGGAGTTTGATTCAGCCCAGTAATGGCAGATCCAATAACCTGGTCTTTGAGGTGCAGCTTTTGGCAAGCTAATTGATTCCAGAGTGATGACACAGTTATTCTATTTAGAAGCTGTATGTATGCATGCATAATCTTATACAGTGCTTTTTCATCATTAATACATTTCATCTTCATCTTTGTAATCAAAGTATTGTTGTATTTTTGTTGAATCTGATCATCTCCTCCGTATCTCCTGATCTACAAAACTGTGACAGACTGACATATTTAATGCACACAAATATGAATTGAGAAGGAATCAAACTTGGCTTGTCCATTGTCCATGTCTTTTGAGTTGCAAAACTTTGTATGAAATGGATTCAATATGTTGAAAAACCTTGGAGTATTAGGATTATACAGAAATAATCATTCAAAATCGAAGAATCTAACAATTTCTAACTAGATTTCGAGCAAATGTCCATGAAACATATGCTGAAATCCACTAAAAATATGGCTGGAAAAGATTTCGTAGCAAGTTTAAACTACTGCCATATTTAATGCCCACGATTCTGAATTGACAGGAATCCATTGTCAGGTACCCATTTGGCGCTAATTTACAGAAATGTTTTTGCAGGTTCACTGCTGGTCAGGAGATTGCAACTTTCCTTGTTTCATGCGGAATCCTGTCCAAGGGTTGGGAAGAGTCACGTCTTGCAAACAGCTCAGAGAGTTATAGTCTGAATGAGTATGAAGGCGTTGCATATGTTGCCTTCCCTTCATTTCATAAAATAGAAGGTTTCGTCGTCCAAGAGAGCAAATATGGAGAGGGAAATATGCAAACCGACCACAATGTCTTCTCCGGTTGCCTCAAGGGTAACGATGATCAACCAGCCCTCGTCCATCAGGGAGCCCTTAAGTTGTTCCTACATATTATGGAGAATACAGATTTCCAAGGGAAGGTAAATTAATTTATTTATGTACAACTTTACAGATAAAGTGATCTTGGTTTCATAAAAAGAGGGTTTAATTCTTCACTAATCAGAATTGATATTTTTTCAAAAAAGGGAGAAGTAGCATTTTGTTGATGTATTCCATGATCGATCAGTTGCAGATTTACACGGACTCTAAACAAAAGAGACTAAAACCCATTGTATTTGTGGGTAATTCCTTAGGAGGGGCCGTTGCGACCTTGGCCACAGTATGGGTACTTGAAAAGAGGCTGAGGCAAAGCTCTCCCTTCTGTATCACATTTGGTTGCCCTTTAGTGGGAGATGGAAATCTTGTTGAAGCAATAGGCCGTGAGAATTGGGGAGGCAACTTTTGTCACGTGGTTTCCAAGAATGATATTGTTCCTCCTATGCTCCTTGCACCATTTGAGTCAACTGCTGAACCCTTGAATGCTCTTTTGCCTTATTGGTGGGGCAGAATAACGAATGCCAGAACTGATCAACCTGATGCTTTTATTCAGAATGCTTACAAAACGCTTCTTCAATCTGTAAGGGAGTCGGATACCAGCCCATATAAGCCTTTTGGCACTTACATGTTTTGCTCAAGCCATGGTGCAGCTTGTATTGCAAACTCTGAGACAGTTTTGGAGATGCTTCGTTTGACAATGCAAAGCCGAGAAACTTATTCTGACGAGAGTGTCCAGGACTGCCTTTTAGAGCACATAAGCTATGGTTCTGTTTTGGAGGATGTCATACAAAATTCCATAAGAGGGACAAGAATAGTGAATCCCAATTCAGAATCCTGTTTCGAGATGGGAATCTCATTGCAGCTAGAGGCTATTGGCGTTGGAGCTCAGGTAATATTCAGTTGTTTTTTATTTAAAATAAAAGTTCATAAAATTTGAAAAAAAAATTATATCTGATGTTTTTTTTATATATCTGTGTCAATTTTGGATTTAAAGTCTTGAATACATCTGAAATTGTAATGAAATTGAAATTAATATTAATAACTTTTTTATATTTTATTTTAAGGTTTTAATAAGAACATTATACAAACACACATAAAGACAGTCAAGAACATCATCTCCACCTTGGATGTAAATCATCTCGCTTCTCTAAATGCAACAAAAAATTTCAATTTAATAAACTTTTCTAGATGTAACAAGATTTCAATTTGATAAACTGCCAGTCTTTGCTGTGAATATTGTGTTTTATAGTCCCGGGCTTATTGAACTTTCTGCAATGAACAGAGTATCTAAAAAAATGAAGAGCTTAATATTGATGTCCTTAAGTCTTTGGTAAAATGCAAGGCCAGCCATCCTCTCACCTTGTCTAGATGTTCTGTTCATTTCTTATTGTTTAAGATTTGATATTAAATTTTAATGTAGAATTGCCTTTGTCCGTAGTTCTGAATTTTCTTTTCAGGCACTAAGGGCTGACTATTTTGTGCAGGATGAAAATGCCCGGCGTGCCCTACTAAGAGCTGCAGAAACTGAGAACGAGCGTAACAGAAATGTTGATAAGCTAGCTATTGAATTAAGCCAGAGGCAATGTAATATGGCAGAGCTCGAGTGGTACAAAGAGCTTTGTGAGAAGAAAAATGGAGACACATATTATGATACCTTCAGGAATCATGATTTGAAGGATATAGATGCCAATGGCCGTAGGCTAAAGCTTGCCTACTTTTGGGACGACATTATTGAAATGGTGAAGAGTCAAAAATTGCCAAGTGATTTCCAATCCCAAAATAAGTGGATAAATGCTGGCACTACATATAGAAGACTTGTAGAGCCTCTGGATATTGCATATTATTATCGCATGTCTAACGGCAATGGCAACTATCTTTCAGACGAAAGAAAAGATCGTCATAAAGTTCTTCAGAAATGGATGGAAGAAAAAGAAAAAATTCGCAGAGCCAGTGCAAATGCAAAGGCGCCTAGACCCCGCACAAAGCCTGCAGCCCTTACCGAGGACTCGTGCTTTTGGGCATATGTAGAAGAGGCTCGGAAAGACCTGGAAAATCTCAAACAAGGCGAACATCAAAGGCTACAAAGTCTGGAACAGTTTGAAAAGGTTGTGACAACCATGAACGACGCTCTCAAAATTTCTTCAGATGTTTTCTTGAAAGGAAGCAGCTTCAAGATGTGGTCGGAAGAATGGGAAAAGACAAAAGAGATCATTCCCCTTAATGGAGCTCTCCTCTCATGAGATGATGGAAAGTGAAAGTTGGAAAGGGGTGAATTTGCAGGGTATCTGAATTAAAACTCTGTTTCCAACTTTGAAGAAGAGAACGGACCTTCTTCCAATTAGGTTTGCTTGCTTGATTTTAGACGTAATTTCTACTTCATATTTAAGATGTAATTTCTGTTTCGAACTCCGACTAAGAGGACTTTCTTCCAGACAGATTGTATGCTTTGTCTGTGAATTGTCATTTCCTTTTAGTATGATGGCTGTACTGCTTTAATGGTTCAGAAATATATTTTGCTTGAAGCGGGATTTATGAAGATTTGGATTTTTTCATTTGTGTAGTACATGTTTAATAGATGTGTTCAACATGGAAGTTGAGAAAGAACAAATTCTGTGTGATGAATGTGCATTGAAATGACTTATGGTTGCAACAGAGAATTTCTTTTTTCTTGAATTTTTCATTTTGAGATTTGTGATGGGTGAGCATAGCATCAAAAGTTATGGGACAACTTTCTAATTACACCGAAGTTGTTATATAGGGGAAGTTTTGCTCGACTTTTGTCGTCTGTCCAATGCCTGTAATAACTTGCCACCTGTTCATTAACCATCCTTCAATATCCTGTCTCCACGTATCTTATCCTTATCTTCTGCTTGATCGACTTCACCGACTCCAATGCAACAGTTGCTAGGCTCCTTCTTTATCCCGAGTGGCAACTTCCAGGTTTCTGCGACTTCTTTAAGCAATGCTAGTTGATAATGAAATCCTTAAAAAAGTTTTTAAAGGGGAGGGGCTCGCAGCAGCAGAATTTACTAATTTAATGCTCGAGAACGACAACCTGGAGATCTGCAAGCCTTGGATTCGTGCACAACGAAGAGTGGAATCCATACAAGCAAGTAATATTTCTACTATTTGTGGTGTGTATTTTGGGCCGTTTGAAGCTTTGTCTACTGAAATAGGCACTGTCCTTGTTGTCTGCGCATTTTCAGCTCAAATTCAGATGGTTCTTTTCATATCTGAAAGTAGTTTCGGAAAGAGGGAGCAAGGATGGGTTTATATTGAAAGAAAGACTGTCACAATGCAAAAAAACGGTTGGGACAGGTTTGTTTAAGCTCAAGGTATGATTAGAGCATTGTTCTCTGTGTTATTCGTGGATATGGTGGATTTTTGACGAGTTTGCCCAAGGAAGTGGTTGATTGCTTGTGTTTTGTGTCGTTTTTAGTAGTTTTTTTGCACTCCGATTCTGGTTCCTAGATTTTGCATCTAGAGCGCAGTGATTCTTTCCAGTAACGGAATTTGGCAAAAGAGAAAAGAGCTATAGGGTTTTCAATGTGCACGATTGTTGGCACTCTGTTGTTTAGTTTTATATGTGAGAGTCAGACCTTCCGGCCATTCAACCTCTTATATCATCGGACTTCCCTCCACGACGTGGATGAAAAGACTTTGCCTTGCCCTTGAGCCTCTGAATCGGAAGAACTTATTACTGTTGTGGATTGTTGCGACTTAATGAAATTCGAGTTAATTCTATTGCCAGATATATGAATGTTGTGTTGTTGTTTTAGTTAGATATGAGGGTTTTTTCTGAAGGTCGTTTCCTTGTCGTGCTCTGCATGTCAGCAAGTCATAGACATGATGCTTGTAGATTTTTAATGACAAAAGTCAACAAGCTAATATTCTGTCAAACACTTAGCAACCTAGAGATAATTGTCTTCATAAATTTTAGAAATGCATAAACTCATATTCAAAAATTTCCATAAGCAGAAATACACATTGCTAAGCAAAATAGCAGCAGAAATAACACAGTGGACAACAACCCATAACACCTAGAAATTTAGGCAAATGCCAGGGAAAACCCCAATGTGGGGAAACCCAACGAGAGAGAGAGAGATCTATTATTCAACTTTCAGGAAAGTACATATCAGCATCAAAATAACATTTTTAGCCAAGGAAAATATCTCACAACACCAAATCTGTCCCACAGAAATCTGCCCCGTTTTTTGTGCCAAAACCGTACTGTTGTACGGTCTCTTTCGTACCTTGTTTTCCATGCCCATAGTCAGCTGTATGGATTGTTCCGTATGACCCAAAATCAACCACCAAAATTTTGGAATTCGCTTCGAAAATCATGCCAAAAATCACCTCGATTTTCGTGCCAAATCCGTACAGTTGTATGAAATCGTATAGACTGTACGGATTTGTACAGTACGACCTCTCACAACAGAAAAATATTTTGGTCCAAAACTCACAGAATTGTTTTTTCGGGAATCGTGCCCTCTTTCCTTGGAAAATGTGCCTTCTTTGTTGCTCACGTTCCTCTCTCAAGCATACTCAAAAAATCTCTCTAACTCGACTCCTCTCGTCTTCTCGATGTGTCTTGCACACTACCCAATGCATTCTTTTATAATCTGGAAATGACATTTTCCCCCCAAATTGTCTTTCACCTTCCCTAACCCTAGATCCAAAGGCCAAGATTAGATCTTGCCTTTTTCAAGATCAAGGGTCATGATTCATTCCCTCCAAAATGTCTCATTTAAATTAAAGTGATTTTCACTTTATTACATAAGTGTTTTATGAAAATAAAGTCACTTTAAAAATATAAGGTACACTTTATTAAATAGTCACTTAAGAAAAGAACCACTTAAAACAACTTTATAAAAACTATTACAAAGTTAAGTGCTTGGTAGTGTAAATATTAAGGTAACATCTGCATACAAGACAAAACATGCAGAGTACCTCCCGAGCTAAAAAGCTAACACTCCCTCTTAGCGAGGGATGTACTCACTGCCATTTCCATCATTTGGTCCCATCACACTGTGCTCTGTAGGAGCTCCCTCTGAACTTGGAGCCATCCGCAACACCTGCACAGAATTCGAACTAGAAGATCTTCTCTTGGAAACCTCCCGAAACCCTGAGCTCACTTCATCTTGAGCATTGGTTCGATCAACCTGGCTGAGCCTTCTGCTAGTGCTCAGAAGAGACTCGCTCTCTTCTCTTGGAATGAAAGACTGATACCTTGGCGCCACTGCAGTCTCAGAAGCCTCCTCACGCTCCTCATCCGACGCTGAATCATACATCAAAGGCTGTCCTCTCAACATATACAACCTGTTCACCCGGTTACCGATCAAGTGCAACTCTACCGGATCCACTCCTTGCCTGTAGATAAAGACATGTTATCTCTTGAACAATACGCAATATCCTACATTCTCCAAGGATGAGACTAAGAGCAAGTTAACACTCAACCCTAGAACAAAGAGAACTCCATCAAGCTCCAAGAGTCTCCCAAACTCGAGTTGGAATTTGACATTCCCAACTCCACGTACAACTCTCGCCATACTACCTTCATTTACCACTTGTCGGCCAGGACCAATCTCTGTGAAATATGGGAATACTCGCCAGATTCCTGTCATGTGGTTAGAGGCTCCGCTATCCACAATCCATCTGACATCACCTCTGAATCCTCCGCTGCCGACACTGGAAACTAGGGTAACCAACGAAAATTCCCTATCGAACTTTGAAGCAAAGTCCTCCATGGCTTCTGTAGTAGCTGTCTCAGGCCCCTCTGACTCCTTCTTCTTTATCTTCCTATCAGAATAATGAGAGGCAAGGTGCCCCAACTGGTTACAACAATAACATCTGAATTTACTCAACTCCATTCCAGAACTTCCTTTTTTCTTGCTCTTTGTAACAAGAGCAACATTCTGTTCACCACTCTGAGATCTTTCCTAGATCTCCTCCTGAGTGAAATCATCCCACAATCTGCTCTAATCTGGTAGATGCTCACGTCCCACCACGCACTTCACAAAAACTTCCCATTATTTGGTGAAGCCATTTAAGGCTATCCTCACCAGCTTAGAATCTGTAATGACCTCTCCAACAATTGCCAACTCATCTTTAACTTGAGCCACCCGGGTAAGATAAGAAGAGACACTCTCCTCCTTCCCCATCTTGGTATCATGCAACTTAGCCTTCAAGGCGATCTTTCGGTTCTCGTTCTTCGCCTCGAACAAGTTCTTAAGTGCATCGCACATCTCCTTGGCAATTTTTTTCTCAACCAAGTGTGGGATAAGGTTATCCTTCACCCCATCCAAAATAATCCTCTGAGCTTTGGCTTCCTTGACCTCATGTAAGTCCAAAGCAATAGGATCTTCTGTGGGAGCTGCTACAACAAAGTTGACATAACTATAAATTTTGTTCTCCTTGAGAACGACTGACAAACGAACCTTCCACTGCAAGTAGTTGGAAATGTCATCCAACTGATACTCATATCTAATGCTTGCAGCCATATTCCCTATCACAACTCAAGGAAAACAATCACACCCTTTTTCTCAAAAGTCACACTGCCAACTGTCACTCAGAGCCCAAGCTCTGATACCATGTAGATTTTTAACGACAAAAATCAACAAGCTAATATTCTGTCAAACACTTAGCAACCTAGAGATAATTGTCTTCATAAATTTCAGAAATGCATAAACTCATATCCAGAAATTTTCATAAGCAGAAATACACATTGCTAAGCAAAATAACAGCGGAAATAACACAATGGAAAACAACCCATAACACCCAGCAATTTAGGCAAATGCCAAGGAAAACCCCAATGAGAGAGAGAGAGAGATCTATTATTCATCTTTTAGGAAAGTACATATCAGCAACAAAATAACATTTTCAGCCAAGGAAAATACCTCACAGCACCAAATCTGTCCCACAGAAATTTGCCTCGTTTTTCATGCCAAAACCGTACCGCTGTATGGTCTATTTCGTACCTCATTTTCTGTGCCCACAGTCAGCGGTACGAACTGTTTCGTATGACCCAAAAACAACCACCAAAATTCTGGAATCTGCTTAGAAAACTGTGTCAAAAATTGCCTCGATTTCTGTGCCAAATCTATATGGTTGTATGGACTGTACGGATCCTGTTGTGGGGTATTCTACCCTACGGACTAACAAGCTAGGGCTTAAAACTTGTACGCAGATCATGACCCTTAAGACTTAACTTTTAACCTTCTACCCAAAATCTCAACCCCTTTTCTCATGCACACATGGGAAGAATCAACTAACCTTTTTATCGACGGTTGAAGTAGATCCTCCGTTGAGCCTTTATCTCCTTGCTGCTGCTGCTCCTTCCACAAAGCTTTCCTGCAATCAAGACAAGACTACACATGCATGCTATTGATCTACTAGGGGGTTAGAGATTAAAACACAAATCAAATGACATAGATAAGACTCATGTATTCGGAACGAGAAAAGTATCTTTTTCATTAATCTCAATATGAATCAACTTACAATGATTTTCGAGACCGGCCACCGTTCCTCGATCCTGATCCTGGGCTCCTCCTCTTCTTTGTCCTCCAACTTCTTTGCTTGAAATTCTCCTAAAGCTTGAGGAAAGGCTAAAGGGTTGGGACAATAATGGACTTGGCAATTTTGACAGAGTTTCTTTGCTATGATTTTTCCTCCTTTGAATAGTACCCCTACCCCTCCTTTTATAGGCTAGAAGGAGCTAGGGTTTTAGGCGAACTCTCGGCCATGCATGGCTGAGAGTTCCAGTTAACTGACAAAAAGCTCTTCGTCCCGGCGGAAACTTTCCTGATTTTTTGCTTTGTTAGGTAAAGGCGGGTTGTAATGGGCTAGCCCACGGTCACCCGCGTGCAGTAGAAGGCCAGCGAGCGGTCACTCGCGCCCAGTGTTAGGTTAGGGCGCAGGTTGCTTGTTTTAAGTGGTTTTTCGAGGTTTTATTCAGCATGGCTTTGGCTAGGAAGAGGAATGAGTTGGCCTGATGCCAGGTAAGCCTGTGTGGTGCATTTTAGGGTTATAACAGATGCCCCCTAATGTGTGAGGTCAGAAGAGCATCTGATGGCCGAAATACATTACCAATTCTTTACCAATCTGTACTGATATGTTGAATGAGTGAGCCCAGGAATCAGGAATCGGGAAGTGCCGTCTGCAAAAAATATCAAATGTCTCACCGAGGCGGGCATACCCATGCTCGGGATAAATCAGAACCATGGCTACCAATCAAATACACTGTAGATCCATGTCAAATAACTATAAAGAGTAGCCGCGAACAATACACAG
>JASDQU010195494.1:0-19689 GCA_032191745.1 Picea mariana | reverse complement strand
GAAAAGAAAGTGTGACTCCTCGAAGATGTGCTGGTTTGAAACCACATTCTCAAAAATACAAAGGAAAAAGGTATGAACCCGAACCCCTCTCTTGGTATCAAGGCCTCCAACTCTTCTGCTTCTCGAAACACCAAAGAGGAGAAAAAGAGAGGGAGGAGATCCAATAACCATCTCATCAAAGACTTGGAAGATTTTTTGGTAAACTCAGGTGGTATTTCCCTCATGAAAGATATGTTTCAACCCAACCCCCTGCCTTCCTCATAAAATTCATCTCTTGGAACATAAGAGGCCTAAATGGGAAGACCAAACATCGGCTTCTCAAACAACGTATCTCCTCCAAAAAACTCATTGTTGTCATGATTCAAGAAACCAAATGCCTGCACCACCTCCTCTAAACTCTTGCATCTCAAATTTGGCCATGTTCCCCCGCTATAGCTCTGGATTCCCATGGATATGCAGGAGGAATTCCCTCCTTTGGAACCCCTATGAAATCTCCCTCACTAATTTTTTCTCCATCAAATACTCTCTTTCAACTCACTTTCAAATTGTAGGTTCTGCACTCTTGGAAACCCTCACCAACGTCTATGGCCCCAACCTCCTCCATGAAAATATGCACCTTCTTTCCTCTCTTAAGCTCCTCCATCTCTTGTCACTAATGACCACTGAATTATTGGGGGAGACTTCAACTCCATCACCTCCCTCCTTAAGAAACAAGGAAGCATTAGGCGGCTATAACAAGATTCACAAGTATTTATGGATACCATACACTCCCTCAACCTCATAGACATTGAAACTCCCAATAGATCCTTCACTTGGAACAATCGCCAACATGGAACTCAACAAATTTCCTCTCTCCTTGATCATTTTTTAGTCTTTGACTCCCTTCTCCTTCATGAATTCCACGCTTCAGCCACTATCCTCCTTCAAAGAGGCTTAGACCATTGGCCAATTCAACTTAATCTTGACATTCATGGGAGCCTAAAGAATCACCCTTTTCAATTTGAAATCTTTTGGCTAAAGCACCCTAATTTCCAAGAACACATATCTGAATGGTGGACCACTTACTCCCCCTCTTGCTGCTTAGTAATGCACAAATTCCAACAAAATCTCAAATACTTAAAGCAACAACTCAAGCTATGGAACAAGGAAGAGTTTGGCAACATCTTTGAAGCTAAAAAAGACATCATCAAGCAACTGGATCACATTCAATAAACAATTATTTAAGATGGAAGAAGGAATCAACTCGTCTAAGATGAATAAAATCTCCAAACTCAGCTCAATGAAAGAAACTCCCAAGAAGATATACTTTGGAGGCAAAAAACTAGAGTTTTTTGGCTCAAAGCAGGGGAAAAAAAAACCAAATTTTTCCACAGATCCATGATTCAAGGCCATTGCCATGATCGAATCACCAGAATAAAATATTCCAATGGAAACTGCCTCACTAAGAATAAGGATATTTAAAAGGAGCTCACCCCCCACTTCCACAACCTCCTTTCAGAGACACAACAAGATCACAGAACTACCATACAAAAAATAACTCAACACATTCCAAAGTTGGTCTCCCCTGAGCAGAAAAAATCCCTCATGCATCCAACTTCCCTTGAGGAAGTCAAAAAGGCAGTTTTCGACATGCCCAAAAATAAATCTTCTGGTCCAGATGGCTTCACCACAGATTTCTTTCAAGCCTATTGGCCTATAATCAAATGGGATGTTTGGGAAGTGGTGGAAGACTCTCGTTCTCACATCAATGTCCTTCTCGCCCTCAATGTCACTTTCATTTCCCTTATTCCTAAATATGAGCACATTGATAATCCTAAGAACTTCCACCTCATATCCCTTTGCAATGTAATCTATAAAATTATCACCAAGATCATTGCAAACATGCTTAAACCCCTTCTCTCCACCCTAATCTACCCAGAACAAACTGGCTATGTGGAAGGAAGGAAAATATTAAATGGAATTATCATGGCACATGAACTTGTTCACTCCCTCAAGTCTACCAAGTCCCCTGGCATCCTCATAAAACAAGAAATTTCCAAAGGATTTGACAAACTAATTTGGCAATATATCCAACTCTCCATACAAGCATTTGGTTTCTCGGGTTCCTAGATCAAATGGGTGCTCTCCCTTCTCTCCACTTCTTTCTTATCCAACCTTGTCAATGAATCTCCTTCCATCCCTTTCTCCCCTTATTGAGGAATTTGTCAAGGGGATACCCTCTCCCCCTTCCTCTTTATCCTCATGGTAGAAGGACTAGCATGAAGTATCAAAGTAGTTGTGGCAACATAGCATAATTTTGGCCTCTTCCTCCATGATGAGGACCATCCTACTACGCATCAGCACTTCATGGACAACACATTGTTGATGGTTGAACACACCATAAAAGAGGTCAAAGCCATCAAGCAGATCATTGAAGACTTCTCAAAGCCTCAGGTACCTCTATCAATCTCCTCAATCCTCATATTTTTTTCTTTAATACTCCTTCTGCTATCTAGGTCAACATTTCCAACATCCTTGGCTTCCAACGGATCCCCCTTCCAACCAAGTATTTTGGCACACCTCTCATTGAATTCAACAATCTTTGCTCCACCTGTGAAGATCTTCTTTCTAGAATGAACAAAAAACTTGAGAATTGGGATTTCAGAACTCTCAATACAACAGGCCAATTGGTGCTCCTCAAAGCAATACTCCAATCCATGCTTATTTACCTATTCTCTACTTTGGTATCCCCCAAATCCATTGTAAAGGAAATTAGGAACCTCCAAAGAATTTTTTTGTGGGGAGGAGCTCGCAATGAAAATAAGTGGGCTCTTGTAGCCTCGGACAAGCTCTGTCTCCAAAAGTTGAAAGGGGCCCTAGGCCTAAAGGACCTAAAATCCCTCAATGCAGTCTTGGGTGATAAATCTGGGTAGAGATGGATAACTGAAGGAAAAACCCCATGGGCTCATCTATGGCACAAAAACAAATTCCCAAAGGTAGAGAGACAAAGCCTCATTAGACTCTCAAGAGACATTCCAGGCTCACATATTTGGAATGCAACATGGGAAAACAAACACCTATTTCACTCTCAATGTTTCTGGGTCATCAGAAATGGAAGATCTTCCCTCTTCTAGGAGGATGCCTAGAAACAACTTCCACCTCTCTCTTAGAATGATAACTTTCATCAACTCAAGGACCTCATGACAACCCAAGATTGAACCTGGACCCATCAATATTGGCTCCCCCTCAAACCTGGGGACATTTGGAGAACGTGGATTGCCAAAGAAGAATGAATGCCTCATCATCACGTTCCTAATTGGGATCCCCTTTGGAAAGAAATATCTCATAGGAAAATCATAATTCAGCAAGGTCAAGACAAACTCAAGTGGGCACATCAACTAGCAGGAATCTTCTCACTCCAAGAGGCCCACAAATTGGCCACAATGTCTGACATCAACCCACCTTAAGATATATAGATCAAAATTTGGTGGAAAACACTTTTCCCCAAAGTCTCTATATTTTTGTGGCTGCTAAGAAAATGAAAACTACTCACTTAGGAAAAACTCCTCAAACGACGATTTATTGGACCTACCTACTACTTCCTCTGCATGAACAATGGTGAAACTACTTACCACCTCCCTAACGCTTGTCCCTTCCTCGTAGAAATATGGGACTTGGATGCACTCATCTTCCACACCATTGACAGAAACAGGGAAAGCCTCATTATTACTCTAACTCTCTGGAGATCCAATGACTTCAACAATCCTATTGTGAATAGAGCACTGAAAACGGCCCTTCGAGATCTCCGATCTTTTTCTATAGATAAAGATATTGAAATTTATTTCCAATACTAACCATTGGGATCTTCAGAGTAATTTGCTGCAACGCAGATCACGCACAATCAAACACATTAGTGAAAGCAAATCCCAACTCCATGATTGAAGCTTCACTGGGCGCCATGGAGCTGGATTTGGATGCTTTGAGAGCCGACAAACTAACTTCATCCCACTCATGATGAGAAGCTTGCAGAACGTGAATGAGTAAAACAAAAAAGAATGGGCAAAGCAGCGAATAACTCTTCCTGATTGCCAGGAATCGCTTAATGGCTCAAACAAAAATCTTACAGTAATGGATGGGAAATGGGCAGGCTGGGAGATATATATATATATATATATATTTGGTTTGCTTCAAATCTGACGTGAGAGTAACGTAAGGAGCATGGTCGCGATTAGTACGAAAGAATCTTTATCCATCGGTACTGATCTAAACCAGTTAGAGCTAGGGTAAGAAAAATTTATTGGGATACGCGAAACCCCGAATAATTGTAGAATACAGTGAGAGGCATTATCTCTTTGGAAATAACAATCATACAAGCCGACCTTAATATTATCGGTAGATATATATATTTGGTTTGCTTCAAATCTGACGTGAGAGTAACGTAAGGAGCATGGTCGCGATTAGTACGAATGAATCCTTATCCATCGGTACTGATGTAAACCAGTTAGAGCTAGGGTAGGAAAAATTTATTGGGATACGCGAAACCCCGAATAATTGTAGAATACAGTGAGAGGCATTATCTCTTTGGAAATAACAATCATACAAGCCGACATTAATATTATCGGTACAGAGCAATATGAACCCAGTCAAATTGATGTTCATTTATTCCCAAGAATCTATACAGAATTCGACTGTGCGAAATGAATGCCACATTGGAATCTCTGTCGTCTTATCTTTCGATAGGGAAAACAAAGAAAGAGCAAACCCAGCTCGAGCATCACGTGGTGGTGTCTAAGAAGCCACTGTATACAAACCACAAACAAGTTTAGTATTTTGAACCCAAATGAAAATAGCCTTGAAAAGGGGAAATTTAAGCTTTACCTCTCTTAAAACCAAAAAGACAAAAGCAATGGAAATGATTTCCTAGATAGAATCTAGTGAATATTTCTTTGTGCAATTGAGAGTCCCTATGAACTTAGAAAATAAATTATTATGGTTATGAATCCATTGTAAAATATGAAGGTTATGGATTCTTTGGAATAGAATTTTTTAAATAAATTTAAATTTTATTCGGTTTTTTAAATCAAAAGAGTTTAAATAGAATAATGGTTTCAGTTGAAGAGTAAACCTTCCCAATCTCAAGTATATTCAATGATTCAAAGAAAACAAAAGTAGTATTTTCTTTCACACTAAAACAATTAAGTAAAGTTTTTGTACAACATGAGTATATAGATATATATGGAAAATAAGAAGGTTAGGGATCTTTTGGAATAATTTTTTGGGAAATAAACTTTGTTTTTATTTGGTTTTTCAATTGAAAAGAGTTTAGATAGAATAATAGTTTAAGTTGAATAGTAAACCTTTCAAATATCAAACATATTCAATGACTCAAAGAAAACAAAAGTGTAGTACCCTATTTGACATTAAAACAATTAAGAAAAACTTTTGTAATATATATATATATATATTTGTTACATATGTACACATGATAGTTTTATTCACTTGTTCAAATTTATATGATCTTCAATCATTTTCTTGATCACATATGAAGCCGGTACAATACATGGGACAAGAAAAGTGCATTTAGTTAAAACAAAACACTATCAAAAGTGTTTGCATTTGATAGAAGAAATGAATCTTGTTTTTGTTTAGTTTGCATAGAGGACATAGAACCCATCGAGATTTGTGAAAACCAAAATGCGGAATATGTTAAAGCGCTTGGAGATATACTGAACCTAATATAAAAAGAAAAACGCCACTTTCAATCTCAGAGGAGATGAAATCAAATGAAACTTGTCAGTTGATGGTGATAGAGATTTTTATCTTGTTACAGAAGGTAATTTTTATGTTTAAATATTTAAACAATTTGTAAATGTACTTGTAAGTTAGATATATAAAATTTATATCTTTATAGTATATTCAAGTTTAATGCCACGTGCATGTGTGCTAATCTAACACGAACTACTTGTTGGAGCATATCTAATTATTTGCATGAGATTTCTTTGTCGTGGTTGCACCTGTAGACAACACTGAAAACGTGAAATATTATTTGATGCGATGCATAGAACAAAAGATTATGTGCATACAGCCAAATTAATAAAAGTTCTAGACAGTCAATTTCTCCCTCGATTTTCATACACACAAAGACACATATGAAAAATCTGGAACATGGGTTTTGTTCCCAACATAGACATTTGGTCATTATGAGGGAGGTTTTCCAAACAAAGGAATGGTTGAGGAGTTACCGTTGGTTCTTTAATTGACACTTGCACAAATTTTGAGATGTGTCCACATTTGAAATCACCATGAACAAAACTCCCAGATTTATAAAATGTATGCCCAAATTTGGTCAAGGATTGATTTCTTATGTTTTTTTAGCCATATGGAGTTGTATTAAAAGTCCAAACCTTAACCACATCATGTATGGATCTTGTCGAAGGAAAAAGGAAAGCTCTATTTTTATGCTTTTTTGTGTCCTCATCTTCACGTGGAGCTGCACCAAACACAAAGCTACCAACTAAATGGAACCAAATTTATTCAAGAAGTGATCTCATGAGATCACCCACGGAAAGTTTGGCATAATCATATATTATGAATAGCTTTCACGATATCCTCCATTTTTAGTTGATAATCGTGGCAAGATCCATGCATTGAGGATCTTTGTTGATAATCGACTTGTATTTATATGATGTTGATCGCCTTGTAGTGAGCAGAGTTAGACTTTGGAGAATAAAATAAAGTGTGGAACTTCGTTGGATTAAATTTGTCTTTAAGCACGAGTTTTATGTTGGAGACTAATTGAATGATGATCGACCTATGTAATTAATTTAGTCTAAGTTTGTAACAGGAGCGTAGACCAGTGGGGAAGGGCCCCTCGGCGAGGTAAAGCTATGTTGTTTTCATGTTTTTGTTAGATATAGTTTTTTTTTTGTTTTCATTATTTTGGTTTGCTCGGCGTGTTTACTTTCAATTCTGTACTTCAATTCTGCAATTACTTTATGAGTTTGGGAGATTTATCTTCAAATCGAATGCACCCACATTCTCCATGGCTTTCTCTTCACACTAATTGTGTATCGTTTCTTCTCCTACGTACATTTTGTGATCTAATTCTATGTGTATTATTTCCAATTGCATTTTTTGTTCTCCCATCACCCTTGGCTTTTGCGTTTGATGGGCATCCAACAATGCCAAACCATCTCCTCTTTGTCTTTAATCTATCATTCCATGCTAGTCTCTACGCACAATTTTCCTCCTTGGATTTCGTTCCCACTCATCAATTGATATTTCTCTCATTAACACTCCGGTCTCTCCTATGTCTCTCTCTGCAAGCCATCTAATTGCATCCACTATTCTATCTTATTTTGCCTTGCATCTCCCATCTATTCGGCCACTTAAAGCTGCATATTAGTTAAATCTCATTTAATATTGTTTCATTTATATTTTTTTATGGTATTATTTCATTTCTTTTTATACGTTTATATTGTGTTTTTTGGTATTGTTATATGTTGTTTAGTTTTTATATTGTTTCATTTGTATTTGTTTACATTTTGGTATGGTATTGTTTCCTTATATTTGTATTGTTTCATTTTGATATTGTTAGATGTGTTTCTTTTGTTTCTTTATATTTTAGGTTGTGTTAAATAAATAATTTTGTGAGTTGTATATATATAATTATAATGTTTAGTTTCATAATTGTTATTTATTGTTATTATTATATTGTTAATTATATTGTAAGTTAATAATGTTGTTGTTACATAATGTTAAATTTTTAATTAATGTTATATTGTATATTGTGTATGGTCTTTTTAAAGTATAAATATATATTGTGCATATTGTACGTTCTTTGTACGCAATTTTAAATGGAAGATCCATACAAAGAAATCTCATTCTTGTACATAAATCTTGTACCAACCCATTATTGTACCTAAACAAAATTAATCTCGTACCCACACATTTATTTTCATATATAAACAAAACTAATTCCATATTAACATTTTCGGGTGTATATTTGAGAAGCATCTCATTTGCATAGTTAAAATTCAGATTTCATTTCTTATTTGTTTGATTTTCCCTTTAGCTAGTTTGCTTTAATTTGGCTTTTACATAGTTTAAATTTCCCTTTTATTTCTGCACTTTGATTTTACTTCTAGTTTTGTTTTCATTCATTTTGAAGTGTGCTTGTCAGCCTTAGATTAGGTTAGACTATCTTCAATCCTGCACATATTGTGGTTGCACCTCGAAGTCTATGAGCCTCGGTTGATAATTTAATGTTGGTAAATTAGTGCACATATTTAGCCTAGCAGTCTTATTCTTGACTAGATTACAATGAACAAATTGCATAGCTTCCATAATATTTCTAAGATATTATAGAAAAATCTCATGTTTAATGTCTTCTTTTAATCCACCCATGTAAGCTTCCAACAAATTTTGATCACTTATGTCATCCATCCTTGTGGCCAATACTTGAAATTATTTATTATAATGTTCAATATCACTTAAGTGCTTCACTTAAGTATTAATGTTCCCAAACCTTACCATATCATGCTTCCAAGTCTCCTATAACTAAACCCCAAGTATAATGATAAGAAGGGGGATTCCTTTTGACTACCAATTGATACCATTGATATGGTTTTATCTCAAAATTCAAAGTTACTATGTCAATCCTTGGTCTATTATCCATAATATTATGCAATTCAAGATATCGTTATATTTGGTTCATTCATGTAAAGATGTTTATTTCGTGAAGTAAGTCTTCAATATTTCTTTGGAACCATAAAAAAGGATATCAGTTCCTAAGGAGAAGAGAGTGTCAAACGATATAACTCTTTGATATACGTAATGGATCCCACAATATAACTTGACCCAATATCTTGGGGAACTATCTAAGGAGGTTCAATGATTTCCTTAGTCGTACTACCTGACTACCCAGGTACTAGAGAGTGGTCTCCTCGAGTGTTGTTCTTGGTGTACTATAGAAACAAGATGTCCAAATAGATTATCTAAGCATGGTTTAGGGTATACCTATGGGACTTCCTATATACCCAAAGGTTCATGGAAGTGATATTCCATCTACAGGTATTGTCTAATGTGATACTACTTGAAGAGGTACCAACAAGGGTTACAAAGGTTTCCAGCAAGTGAAACAATGTGTTTCTAGTTACCACATGAAACCATATGTATTTCTTGCATGTATTCTTCCCCAACCATAGTTTTACCTACTTAATGATAGATCTTGTGTTATTTAAAGATTCCAGAAGACATCTCCATAAAAAATGAGTTGGGTAATGTTACGAGGAAAATCACTATATGGCATCTCGTAAACCACAATAGACGGAATGATTGCATAAATCAACTCTAATCTCAAGTATTATATATAAAAAAACATGCTAACAAGAAAAGATAAAGACCCTACTTCATTTGGATGTTCAAAGAAGACCACCTTTGATCACTTGACTCAAAGCTATATAATTGCAACTTGTCCTCAACAACCAAGATATGCATGCATATGGTGATAATATATAAAGTTAGGACATGCAATAGAATAATCTGTCAATATTCATAACAAATATGTTCATGGAATAACAATTCAAATATTTTTCAGACATAAATTGGACGAGAAAAGAGTATTTCTATTAAATTATCATAAAAAAAAGTATATGCGTGACAAACTTCTGTGTCGACACGTCTTGGAAATAGGAAACTAATTCCCTTCGAGCTGGGCCTCCACCACTTCAATCCTCCACCAAAGGCAAACTCATGTAAGAGAGACAATGAGGTTCTCCATCAAAGAAGGAAGATCTTGGAGGATGAACAATGTGTTCAGACTTTAAAGGACAAAGGGATGCAGACTCAATATGAAGTGAATAATTTTTCTAGAGTAACTTTGATCTCAAAGTTGAATTATTCTCTTTCTTCCACAACTTGGATATGGCCCATTTATAGCCTTCAAATGGAACTGAAGGGTCGAGTTGGAATGTTTCCAGTATATGGAAGGTCAAGGATCATGGATCTTGTGACATGAAATGGAAACGCAAACTAAAATTTTTAATTTTGGGCACAAAACCTAATGTACGCGGGATGTAATTGTGAAACCTGTGTAGACGCATGTTGTATAGCTGTTAAGGTGCATGTATGTGAAAAATTATGATTTTTATCTCTTTGAATTCCAAAAAGGGACTTCAAGTCTACATAGGTAAATGGAAAAGGAATTCTAACCAAGTTGCATGGGGTGAGGAAAATATTTCTATAGCAACTAACCATGGAAAAAACTCTTAAAATATCTAGAAAATAAGTTGTGCAAAAACCCTAACTTCTACCAACAATATATCATAAAGTATAATGATTAAAAATATGAATTTTTTTTCCACATGTACTTCACTTAGTCAACTCAGGATTCCAAAGTATATGTAACTATATCAGTTATATGCTATGCAACCCTTCTGATTGAAAACCCTAATACTCCCTTCTCCCTTCTCCTCCATGGCTTCGGTTGGAGGGGTAAGTTATGCTCCCTCCCTCAACCATATCATTACGGGTCGACGCAATGGCAACCACCCCACCCCCTCTACTCTTCCAGATCCTTCACAACCCCCAATGTACGCTCTACCACGAGAACAGACACACATCCCACTCCTTCCCGCTCGATTGATTTTTAACCCCCGCCTCTTACCCAAGCCAACTCTCCCTTCATCAACTCTAGATTCGTGCCAAAATCCTCTCTAAACCCTTATTATGAGGTAAAAAATGACCTCATAGCACCCTTCATTCAAAATATGCAGGACCATGCTTTCATAGTCAAGTTTATGGGTATTTGGCCAACGGAAAAGGCCTTCAACTGATGGATCAAAACAAAATGGAAGCCAAAAGGACAGATTGACCTCAAATTAGGATCCAAAGGGTTATTTACAGCCATATTATTCAACATAGAGGAGCGTAATAAATTCTTTGAAGGCAGCCCATACTTATTTAACTCTGCGGGACTACACTTCATACCCTGAACCGAACATTTCATCCCTGAAAAAGAATATTTCAGGGTGGCACCAGTTTGGATAAGACTATACTCACTGCCCCATGAATTATGGGATGAGGAAATCTTGGAAGGCATTGACAACACTATAGGATCCTTCATCAAATCTTCATAAACCACCAAAACAGGACTGTATACCTCATATGCACGAATTTGTGTATATATGGATCTTACCAAAGCCCTCCCTGAATCCATTACCCTAGTATATCATGACATTAACTAGATCTAAACGCTCGACTATGAACATATTCCCTTCCTATGTCACCACACCCATGCCCATGGTCATCTCTTCTGCAATTTCCCTTTGAACCCCAACTCCCCTGCTACCAATCCTCCTCCCCCTACCCTTGACACAGAGGGTTTCAATTTTTTTACTCCCAAAAAAAAAACAAGACATCATCCCAACCCACCTCCACCAAAAAATAACTTTTTCATCAAAAACCCCTTTGCCTCCCTCCCACCCGATGATGAAGGAATCCCAATCCAAGTTGGAAAAGACTAAATCCAACCTAGTAACTCGACTACAAAACTCTCAAAGGAGGATCCAATAAAGTGCAGGAAAATGATGGACACAACTTACAATAATCACTCAGCAGGAGACATTTACATGCAAGAGGAACCACATGACCAGTTAGACACATATGATGGTGATGATATGCATTTGGGAGAAGTGGATATTAACTCCATCATTGTGGCCTATAAGAAAAAAGACCCAAAATCCATTCTGGAAAAGCAAGTGTAGCTCCTCAAAGTGGGGTTGGTCTAAAACTGCATTCTCAACAATACAAATGAAAAAGGTATGAACCCAAACCCCTAGCTTGGTATCAATGCCTCCACCTCTTCTGCTTCTTGAAACACCAAAGAGGATAAAAAGGGAGGTACGAGATCTAATAAGAAACTCATCAAAGACTTGGGAGATGTTTTGGTAAATTCGGGGCGAATTTCCCTCATGACAAATGCATTTCAACCCAATCCCCTACCTTCCTCATGGAATTCATCTCCTTGAACACAAGAGTCCTAAAAGGGAACACCAAACATCAACTTCTCAAACAATGTATCTCCTTCAAAAAACCCATCATTGTCATGATTCAAGAAGCCAAATTCTTGCACCACCTCCTCCAAACTCTTGCATCTCAAATTTGGCCATGTTGCCTCACTATATCTCTAGATTCCCACGAATCCATGGGATGACTACCCTCATGTGGAACCCCTCTGAAATGTCCCTCTCTAATTTTTTCTCCACCAAATACTCTCTTTCAGCGCGCTTTCAACTTGTAGGTTCTGCACTTTCAAGAACCCTCACCAATGTTTATGGCCCCAACATCCTCCCTGGAAAGCTACACTTTCTTCGCTGTCTTAAGATCCTCCGCCCACCATCGCTAACGACCACTGGATTATTTGGACAGACTTAAACTCCATCACCTCCCTCCTGGAGAAACAGGGAGGCCTCAGACGCCTAGAAAAATATCCACAAGTCTTTATGGATACCATAAACTCCCTCAACCTCATAGACCTTGAAACTCCCATTGGCTCCTTCACTTAGAATAATTGTCGATGCGAAACTCAGCAAATCACCTCTCACCTTGATCTCTTTTTAGTCTATGTCTCTCTTCTCCTTCATGACTTCCACCCTTCAACCATTATTTTCCCTCAGGGAGGCTCAAACCATTAGGTGATTCAGCTTAATATTGACATTCATGGAAGCCCCAAAAATCTCCCTTTTCGATTTTAAATCTTTTGGCTAAATAACCTTAATTTCTAAGAACACATATTTGAATGGTGGAACACTTACTCCCCCTCCTCCCACTCGGTAATGCGCAAATTCCAACAAAAGATCAAATACTTAAAGAAACAACTCAAGCTCTGTGATACAGAATATATTTGCAGAACGAAATTAATACATATTATTATCAAAAGATGTTTAACAAAGAATAATAAATATACAATAAAATTGGTTTCTATTCAATAAGGAAATAAGATGAAACTATAAAATGCAGCAGAAACAAGCTTGCTAGAAAGGTGGCGACTTATCTCTGAGAAGAGATGTGATGACTGCGCTCATTCACAAGAAGATCATTAAAATGGGGCTTTGAAGGCATTTTTACAATAAAAAAAAAATTAAAAACCCTAGACATCCAAAAAACCGAACCCGAGGAGATGAAGCACCAAAAATCATGTGGGCTCTGTTTGGGTAAGTTAATACATCAACTTCCCGAGGTCGTAACTTTTGCATATGATCTATGTTTTAGGCGCATGATAGCCCATTGGAAAGGTCTATCCAAGGAAAACATATTTGTTTTCTATCTATCAAAGGTCATTCTGACTGTGGTGAGCCCTAAAAAACATTTTTTAGGGCCTCAAAACGACCCCGCAAGTCACAGACCTGAAAACTAGGGAAAAAACTGCCAAACTACAAAACTGCCAAAATGAGCCAGTTGGAATAGATGGGAGGCCATCATCTTCATGAAAGTGGCTGGAGTATTTTTCAAAGCAAAGGGCATGACCAACCATTAAAAAATACCTTCGTTTGACTTGAAGGAGGTCTTCCATACATCTATATGTTCTATCGGGACCTGGTGGTAACCATACTTTAGATCAATCTTACTCAAGTATTTTTCCCTCGATAGTTGATCAAGGAGGTCGTCGATTTGGGGAATCACGTACCAGTTTCTAACTGCGATTTTATTCAGGGCCTGGTAATAAATCTAAAGTTGTCAGGTTCCATATTTCTTTTGTACCATCACGATTGGGCACCCACAAGGTGATGAGCTGGGATGAATGTTCCCTTGTGGAGAAGTTCTTAGATCTGTCACTTGATTTCCTCATTCTCTAAAGGAGATCAGGGGTAGAATGTCCCATTAGGCAGCAGTGTGACAGGGGTCAGATCGATGGGGTGCTCTACTTGATAGTGCAAAGGTACCCCGGTTGGTGAGGAGAAGATATATGAGTATTCTTCCACAACCTTATCCACTTGCTTCTTCTTTGTGGAGAGCTCGGTTGCAAAGAACCTAGATGTGGCTGCGATATTTATAACATTCAAAGAAATAATAACGAAGAAGACAAACTTCCATGTCTAAGCAATTACGTTTCTACATTGCTTGGTAGAGACCAAGGAAATAACATTGGGTGGGACTGCCTCAGGTATCCTATAAAATTTCTTATTCAAAGTAATAATAACATTGCGAGGCATAGACTCATATACAACATGACGTTTCCATAAATATGGTTGGCCCAAAACAACATTACAAACTTCGAGAGGGGAAACATCACATAATACCTGGTCTTTGAAAGTCTTAATTCCATATGAAAGGAAACATTGTTGGCTGACACAGGTGTCACTTCCTTGGTAGAGCCATCCAATGGTGTATGGTTGTGGGTCCGGCATTGTTTGTAGGATGAGTCGCTTGAAAACCTCTGTTGAGATGAGGTTCTTCTGGCTATCTCTATCAACGATGAAGTGCAGTGGGGTACCCTTTAACCACATCTATGAATGAAAAGGGTGCTCTCCTTCCTCTGGCTCATCTAGTTCAACGGGCTAGAGATTGGTGGAAGCAATGGTAACACTTGGTTCTGCATCAATGATCTGTCTCCTCATTTATCGTTTTGACTCAGAGTCAGAACCCACATTTGATTCAAAGGATTTCACCTCAGCCATTAGTGACTGCTTCGAGCGACAATCAACATTGTTATGCCACGGGCTCTAATGGAAGTAGCACCACTTCCTGATATCTTTCTTTGTCTTTCTATCGTCCTTCTTTGCTTGCGGCCTATACTGGTTGTCCTGAAGCTATCCATATTTTATCTGTCCTTTGTTCTACAGGTTGGGGCTGCCCTTTCCTGTCTTTTGCTGTGAGGGGTTCCCAGGCCCAAATTGACATGTCTTTTGTTTGAGCTTCTGCTAGATTTTGACGACATATCAGTAGTCCACGCCGAAGGATGAGATGTCCAGAAACTCTATTTTGGCATGGATGTATCTATGCAAACCACCACGATACTTTAGCAAAGAATTCACTCAGAATCTTTGATACCCAACTTGGTGCGCAAGGTATGGAATATATTTGTGAACTCGGGCACCGCTTGGTCTCTTTCCTTCCCCAGCATGGTCCATTTTATGTACAGGTCATCATAACTTCTAACAGGGTACTATTTTTCCTTAATATCATCCCTGAAGGAGTCCCAGGTGACTACGAATATAAATAATGAGGGTTCCTCTATTTCCTTTTTCTCACAGAAAGTTCCCCACCAATATTTGACATGGGCACCGACTTTAAGGAGCGCAAAAGTATTTTTTTCTCTATTCAAGAAGTTATGGACATAGAAATACCCTTCTAGCAGATTCAAACATTTGTCTATCACATTTGCGTCTATCTGACCTTTAAATATAGGAATATTGAAATCGATTTGTACCTTTAAAGGGGCGACACATCTGTTTGAGGCAGATGCGTCGACTATTGGTAGCCGCTGAAGGATTTGCGCAAAACTATCCATTATCTCATTCCTCTATTGCATGAGGGATTCCACGACCAATATTTTGAAGAGATATCTTGTCCCACCATAATTATTTTCTTATTCCATAATGTGACATCCCCAAAAATAAATTAATTTTGAACTTGAAATTTCTTAGGAAAATTGTTCTTTTTTGGCAAATTCGAATTTGGAGATTTTTTTCCATTTATGGCAATTCCAAATTTCGAATTTGGTAAATTGTAATTAATGATTATGACTGTTGGGCAGAGATCTAATTTGACCCAACTAAATATTTGACTATGAGACTTGTATGAAAACATAATATTTTATAATTATTACAGGAGGACAAATGGAACAACCATGTTAAAATCAGTTGACCATGACTCCATGAGTGGGGAACATGTTGGAACTACCTTAGGGATGACTGTTACAAGTGGAAAATTAGGAATTTTTCCATTGGAAGCCCATGAAAATCAGGTATTTAGAAAGCTGCAAAATTTCTCAAGGGAGGGAAAAGACCTAGGGAAAAATATTGTTTGGATATATAGCATATGGGAGGAGGCAGGACACTGCCTAGTATGCTGGGAAAAATATCACTGGTTGCTTGTTGTTATGAACACTACTTGTTGAGTGTGAGGCAAGGAGAATATTTATGGAGTGGAACGACATTGCTGAGGAGGAGTTATGTATTATCCCTCATGGATTCATGGTCAGGCTAGGGGGTGAATAGGACAAGTGATTTTGGCTGCCCTATTCTATGGTTGGGAGGAACATGGTTGTTCCCTTTGTCTTCCCGTGAATTGGTTCATATATGCTATTCTACCTCTCCTTTGGATGAACATTGATTAATTAGATGTCTGATAGAATGCATTTGTAAATTCTGCATCGAAGTATTGCTATGGATGAAAATCTGGTTGAATGTTGTTGAACTTAATGTCCGATCAAAAGATCTCTAGATTTATTCTAAATGTAATGATATCTACTGAGTAAAACTGCATATAAACACCATGTGAATGAGATCGGATTATGAGTTTGTAAGTAGTTTTACACAGAGTCATGTTATTAATTGGGGTTTTTGTTTATGTACCTATTAATCCAAGAACAAACAAAGGTTATGTAGGACAGAAATCATGCCCAAGTATGCACAAACATATATATTACAGCTGGAACTGAAGAATATGAATTGTAATGGAAAATAAAGAATCTACAGTCTTCTTCCTTAAAGTTTTAAATGCTGTATACATGAGAAAACAATTGAATGCGTACTTCCTTTTATGAATTTATCCTTTGCCCCAGTCTGTAAAAATTTAGATATTCATACACAAATTTCGTTGTTCTGATATAAGATAATACAGAAGTAGAAGACTCCATAAAGGAAAAAACTCGGATATATACAAATGTCATAAGATCATATGTTGATTGAACATTTAAGTTTTTCTTTCCAATTGTACAAGATAAAAAAGACCCAAACTGGAACGAATAACCACTGTATTAAGGGATCCACAAATTTTTGAGTGATGAATATATACATGAAAATTGTCCATTTGGTGATCGTTATAGTGGACGACATAGATATGACATTATACAATTATAAATCTATGTACACAACTTGTAATTGCAAACTCCTACCAGTCTTATAGAAACCCCCTTAAACAATCAAAGTACCGACAGATTGGTTATATATATTTATATGTATATATACATAAGCGCTCTGGACATAATCACATAATCACAACTTTAATCTACTTTACTCTGATAAACTGAGATCATTGTAACTACTCAATGTTAGATCCATTCTAACTATTACAAGTCCAGGACAAAGCATTTTGGCAATAAACATAAGGAATGTCGAAATGAAATCAAACGATATAGTATTAAAGAAATAATACGATTCAATTTTCAAAGTATAAACATTCATATTTTTATAAGTTCCTTTCCATACAATGCATAGCTATGAGTTTGAATTTCATAGAAGATTGAAATAGAATATTCAATCTAAAACGACAACCATAGTAATTAAATTGCAAGTTAGGATGCAACCTGAACGATGAGAAGATTTGATCAATCCAATAGTCATTTCATTACTTCAAATAAATAGGGGAATCCTGTAGATAAATCTTCGAAGGATTCATACCTATAGTAACCGGACCTAAATTTTAAGATTACATGTGGGAATTTTCCCTTTTCCAAGCACTATAGGAAACTGAGGAAAACTATACTGAACGACTAAATATAAAATTGTAATCGTGTATGTTCGAACTCTGGAAGGGTTTACAGAAGGGAACTCGAATACTTTTTGCGCCGAACACGAGAATGAAACATCTGATTTTGCATAGAAGAAAGCCTTGGAAGAATTATTATCTATGAATATCAGTAATTTATTGTAACATACCCACTACCATAAATCAAAATTTTTTGGTTGAATTCTCAATAATGAGAATCCCCGGAACTTGTAGCAGCAAAATGCCAATCCCCGAATCACAGGTCTTCTATTTACCTACCTGATTCTTTGTAAATAACTGTAGTCTTATGTCCCACATGACGCAGGCACGCCAACCATGAGCACTTTCGCTCACAGGATCTTCTTCTTCTTGCCCGAAGAACTCCAAGGTTCTTCTATTTCCCTATCAGGAAATCTACTCCCACAGTTTTCTCGTGCGATCCCCCCCTTCCTAGATTTATCGAGGAATTGGAACTCGTGACTTCGCGAGTTCAAAGGTTGCACACTGGGTTCTCGGATCCCTGAGACCCAATGGTCAGTCAACTCGCTAAATTTTCCCCGAGGGATTTCGCTACTCGCAACCTCGTGATTCCTATGGAAAACTTCTCGGGCCTTTTCTCGCGAGGCTCCGATACATGATCCCACGTGTGGATCCAACTGTCTTTCCGTGATCTAGATCCAACAGTTATTACCTTCTCGCTTCTCATGTCCTCGTGACTTTGAATACCCAATACTTGGGCTCTCACCCTGCGAACTCCCGAGTTCGTGAGATCTCTCGATCTCCTCCACCTGTCCTCCTCCAATGGACGACTCACAACCTCTCGCCACTTTGCTGCTTCACGACCTCGTGTCTCGTGACCTTTAATCACCAATTACTTGGGCGTTCACCCTGTGATCTCCCAAGTTCGCGAGATCTTCTCGATCTCTGCCACCTATCCTCTTCATATGGACAACTCACATCCTCTCGCCACTTCGCTACTTCACGACCTCGTGTCTCGCGACCTTTAATACCAATTACTTGGGCATTCACCCTGCAAGCTCCCGAGTTCACAAGATCTTGTCGATCTATGCCACCTGTCCTCTTCAGATGGATGGTTCTGATCCTCTCGTGGCTTCACCACTCGTGACTTAAAGCGTCCAACTTTTGGACTTCTACCCCGCGAGCCTCCGAGCTCACGAGGTCCCTAGATCTCTGCCACTTGTCTTCCTCGGATGGACAGCTCAGATCCCCTCGTGGCCTCACCACTCATGAATTAAAGCATCCAACTTTTGGACTTCTACCCGGCGAGCCTCCGAGCTCATGAGGCTTAACCCTCGTCTATCTCCCGATAGATCTAACGACTATCAGGTTTCCTAGCTAAGATGTGACGGTTCAGATCGACCCTGATGCCGCGCCCTTTCCTAATGCTCTTTGGACGTGGAAAACCAACGGTCTAGATGTTATCATGGAGCCTGGAGATCTACGATTCAGATTTCCTCGCTACTCACGAAAATAGAGGAAAAAGGGTTAAGGCAATTAACACCCTCGCTCATTCCTTCGATTTAACGATAGTGAATGACAACAGGTTCCCTGACAAGATCTCATCTGTTGATTAATACTTATCCTTACACTGCTACTTCAGGATTTCGAAGAGGATCGTTCCTCTTCATACAGGGTTGCTAAGGCTTGCACATCCAAGTCCTTTTTCCAGGTTCTTGGTGAGCCTTTCTAAGAAGGGAATTTCTGTGAAGAGATCTAATCTAGGGCATTCCTGGATACAAATAAGGGAAATAAATTCCTGAGAACGGACTAGATACCTGACTTAGTTCAACCTGGGCATGATTAGATTCATTTTTATCGACGTAAGTCATGCATCGCTTCCTCTATTACGAGCATATGTCCATTAATTATTATCAAAACATTCATAGACATTCTTACACTAAAATCGCTCACAATCTCACAATGCTGTGAGTATGTATATATATATATATATATATATATATATATATATATATATAT